>CAUYQV010042335.1:0-18047 GCA_963574575.1 Galagoides demidoff
CTGTGGGGAGCCAAACCTGTCTCGTAGTGTGCCCTCCTCACTTGCCAGGCTCTCTGGGAGCTGCCTCCAGGTTGTACCACTGGCTCTGCCTTTTTCCTGGGACAACTGCATGTGCTTTCCCAGCAGGGCTCCTGGAGTGGGGGAGCCTTCAGCAGGGCTGTTCTCATGTTGTGGTCGCTGTCCAAGCACAGTGGCCCTGTATGTTCTTGGGTGAGCCTTCTGGGGTGCGCATATGAGTGACTCACCAGGACCTCGTGTAATAAGGACATGAGTTCCTGAATGACCCGTCACTGCCAAGGTTCCTTTGGCAGAGGTGGACCCCTGTGGGCGATGTTCTGGGCCCTTCTCTCCACCTCTGTCTGGCACTATCTGGTGGCGACACGAGGCACCTCAGCTGCCTTCAATTCTCCCTCCCAGGCTTCTCAGGGGCTGTCTGGGCTCTCTGTCTTTCTTCTGCTGAACTTCTCTGTTGCCTATTTCTCAACTTTTAATCTTTCTTCCTGTTCCTTGATGCTTTGTAGGAGGTCTTCATTCTTATTAACACTGATCATCATACTCTTTTTGGATAAAGGATTTTAGGCCATTTCCTTTAGCCATGACAGATAAGACTGTTTTGTGGGGATGAAATAAAATCACACTTACACAGCAGAGTAAATGGTCAATAGAAAAGGGACATTGTGACACCCCATGGGCTGTGGTGTGGGTCACATGGTGTCTTGCCTGGACATGCCTTGCCCTGGTCATGGACTCACCCAACAGGTTCCTTCTTGGTCAAGGTCAGGTTGCGGTTGGGCCTAGCCTGGTTGATGGGGATGGTGGAGCCCTGAAAGAAACACAGGGAGTCACTGGAGGGGCTCCGGGTCCATGCCCTCTGCAATCCAGGCACCAGCCCTGCCAGGGGCACAGGTAAGTATCCTGACTTATCACTGGGAACCCAGCGAGAAATAATAGAGATGCTTGGGGAGTCCAGAGATGGGTAGATAGGCAGCTAGAAGGGGCAAAGAGATGCTCTACTTTGAGCCTGGCAGGCAGAACCTTAATGCAGGAAGCTGGTCCCAGTGTGGACAAGGCTGATTTTGATAGTTGGGCAGAGAAAAGGTTTGGTTAGGGCTGGGACTGAGGCAGCGTCAGAGCTAGGAGTGGAGAGACAGGCTGAGGGCAGCCCACCTCCCTCATCACTAAGAAGCTCCAGGGCAGAGGAGAGGCCACAGAATCCAGATCTGGCAGTGACACTGTGAGCTCCACAGTGGTGGCTTTCTCTAGGGTCCATCCTGAAATGGTTCTCTGATCACCTGGGGCCTGAGAATATGATGAGCTCTCCCTCCTGGGAAGATGTTGTGTGTCTCACCGACCTTAGAACGGGGATGTGGTGCACATTGGCCTGAATAATCTCAGGAGCCCCCCAGATTGTTTTCTCTAGTTAATGGCAGAAAAGAATGTCAAAGGGATTCCAAGCCCTAGAAAGATACCCTGTCACTGGGAGATAGAGTACAGGTGCCAGAGAGAGGCCTGCAGCCAGGGAAGACCTGGGTCCTGAGTGGGGCAAGTGCAGGAAGCTGAACTCTGCTGACACCTGAATGGGCCTGGAAGTGGGTGTTGCCCCAGAGCCTCCAGATAAGGCCCAGCCCAACTGATACTCTAACTTCAGCCTTGTGAAGCCTTGGCATGGGACCCAGATGAGGCCACCCAGAATTCCCACCTGCAGAGTCTCAAGGTATAAACAGGTGTTGTTTTAAGCACTTGGTTTTGGTGGTTGGTTAATGCATCATGCAGACTAGAGGGTCACCCTGGAGGCTCCCAGCCCCATTCCCCGAACCTAGCTCCCAAGTGTGTTCACACAGGAGGCAGGAGCCCAGGTTTACCTGGATCTTGTCACACCAGCCAGCAAAGTAGCGAAAGGTCTGGATGGACATGCCCACATGGGTTTTCAGGGCCAGTGTGTAGACAGCACCTGCATCCAGGGCCTCAATGGTGGCCAGTTCCTCCTGGTGCTGCTCCATGAGATCTGCCAATC
This sequence comes from Galagoides demidoff, assembly GCA_963574575.1. NCBI lineage: Eukaryota > Metazoa > Chordata > Mammalia > Primates > Galagidae > Galagoides > Galagoides demidoff. Next base: position 2,015 of record CAUYQV010042335.1, read on the forward strand.
TGCAGAGGGACAGGGTGGGGCACATGGGCCCAGGCCTGGCACGACCTTGTCTGCTCTCTCCAGGCCTGCTCCGAGGAGTCGGGGTCCTGCCCTCCACATGGAGGCCTACCTCTCATGCTCATGTGTGCTGAGACAGTTTCCCCATCTGAACTATGGGACAGCAACATGTACTTAACTAGATGAGCATGAGGAAGATGTCCTTTGTTCCTCTCACCTCTCTTCTCTCTTTCCTTTTCTTCCTTCCTGAGATCTCTACAGATGGATTACTTTAGTATATCCCACAGAGGTGCTCACCTATCTGCTGCAGACAGTACAGCTTCAACCAGGAGAAAACATGTCTGTTTTTCAAGCACCAAGCAAGTTGACAGCTCATTCCAGGGGTCATGTCCCCAGGGATGGTCCCAGGCCTGCTATAGGGTACATGCCCAAGAAGTGGTTTATCCAGCCTTCCTTGACTCTAAGCCCAGCTACCCTCTCGCACTTCTGACGTTCACTAAAGTGAGGGTCTCATGCCATCAGGGGGCAGGGTGGATAGGGCAGGAAACCACAGGCCTGGAGCAGCCTGTGGGCAGCTCAGGTCCAGGGCAATTTGCAAACTTGACAGGCCATTCCCACCCTGTTCCTTTCTGTACAGGACTAAGAGGCTCTGATACAGCCCAGGTTTATGCCTGTCCTTATCTGCCTATACCCTCCAGGACCCCTGAAAGTTGCTGCCACATTCAGGATACAACCACAATGCTGTGTTTGGCCCACTAGCCCTGAAGACCTGCTCCTATTTCAGCCTCACAGTGGCCTCTTCTAGGTGCTCAGGTAAGTCAGGCCTCTTGCCCTATTGGGGCACATCTGGACACCCTTCTAACACCTGCATTTATCCTCCTGATTTTCTGTATCTCTTTCAGATATGGACTCGAGTGTCACACCCTTCAGAAGCCAACCCTAATCCCCACCCACCCCGAGGGTAATCCCAGGTCCCCTCCACACCCTCAGTAGCGTCCTCTGCCTTTCTTCAAGCCTTTGCCTCAAAGTCTGTAACAGGTATTGTTTTAGATGGCTCTTTGGTCACTATTTGCCTGTCCCACCCACTGGAATCCAAGCTCCCTGCTGCTGGTGTCTCCCTAGCTCATAGAAAGCTTTCAGCCCAGTCTACTGAATAGAATAGTGTTCTGAGCCAGCACAGGCCACACCAGGGCTCAGACACGCTGACCTCCTGAAGGCCACTATCTGGGTAAGAAGAGAAAATGCTAAAACACTCTTTGAGAAAAGTTCTGTACCCAACAGTGAAAACACCGTTTGGTGGCAGTTAAAGGACTGGGGCTCTATCAGCTACCAGGATAGACAAACTCAACTCTCTGTTACATAAATGGGACACATTAGCTCCAAGGTCTGCTGACACTAAACTCAAATTATTTTTCACATATCTAATTATTTCTAAAATAGCTCAAGTGAGCAAATTTTCAGCCAGTTGGAACCTGCCTGCTTCACATACCCCAGGAGCCTCACCCAGAAGCTGTCTGGCTGCTCCCAGACTCCCCAGAGCCTCTCTCATACCCATCAGCAGCTCAGGGGCTGCCCAGGGGCTTTTTCCAACTCTCTCTCCTCTTTGAACAGTGTACAGTCTTGTTCCTGCAGTGCATGCTGTGCTCAGGGATACCACAGGGGCCCTATTGCCCTGACTAGCCAGGGTGTTCTGTACTCATTTCTCAGGGGAAGCCTGGCCCATCTGCTTCCAAGGCATCATGACCCAGCCTGTCACATTGAGCTGGGCAGAGGCAGTGGTGAGCAGGCCTCTCAGTGAGTACTGGGCATTTGCAAAGGGAAAGGACCTGGTCACTAGGGAGCTCTTGCACACCCCTGACATGTCCGTCCACACAGTCAGTCCCCACTTGGAGCTGGGCAAGGAAGGCACCACCTTGTTGTTATGGGTTGGTAGTTGTTATGACAATGTGTCACCAGATGGCAGCAGAGCATCTTGGCAAAGGACCCCTTCCCTGAGCAAAGCTCAAGGTTGAGGTCCTCTGCCACACACACAGGTCCAGAGGCCTAGCCCCAGTGTGAACATGCAAGTTCCACAAATCTGCCTAATCTCCAGGAGTACTAGGGATTGTCTAACACTAGATAATGCCCTCCTAGAACCAGTCGGCTCCCCCGAGGTCTGGAGCCAGGGCAGGCTGAGCATACCAGGCCCTACAACCCTGGCCTGCCCCAGCCCCAGGTCTCTACACTGCTGAGCAGATCGCACAGGCTCTGGTTTTCTGCAACTATAGCTGTGGTGTTTCCTGCTATAGGAATAGACACAAAGCCATTCTGATTGCAAAGCTGAGGCAGGAAGTCTTCCTGCCAGATGACAAACCACACTGGGTCATACTCTTAACTGGTGACTCACCCTCTAGAACCCCTCCAGGACCCTGAGAACAAAAGCTGGGGCCCTGAGATTGGCTTGAGCAGGCTTCCCTGACACCATGTGGCTCACCTGACCAGCACCCCCATTCTGGAAACGTTGCCCACTTCTTTGGAGTGTCTGCTCCTCTCCCTTGAACCTTGCGGCTCTAGGAGTATGTCACCTCCTTTCTGTGCCTCCCTCTTGCCCTGTGGTCACAAACTAGAGTCATAATCACAAGTCCTTCCTTAAGACTTCTGAATTGGGATAAAATGAAAGAAAGAAAAGGGAAGGAGGGAGGGAGGTGGGAGAGGAAGGGAGAGAAAGAAGGATATGTGAGACCAGGAGATTCCAACTGCCAACCCAGGCTGAGCCAGGCCAGCTGCATCCCTGCCCTTGCTGTTCCCTGCGTACAGGAGCCCCAAGGCCACCTCTGACCAGGCCAACGCAGGGGGTTGGTACCTGTTTCAGCCTGCATCTCAGGCACCTTCCAGCAGAGCACACCTGTACTTGCCATCCTCCCCTTCATCAGGGCACCTCTGTAGAGCCACTGCTGAAACACCTGCTGTTTTCATGCCCTTCCTCTGAAAAGCCTTTTCTGAGCCTTAGGCTAGCAGCCCTGGCCTAGTTAGTCTGTTGGCCTCAGTCACTCCCACCACTTAGCTTCTCCTGGCAGGAACTAGGAAAAGGCATCTTTGCAGGAACATACCACCTGCCCAAGCTGAAGGTTGGGGCAACTGGCCAGTGGGTGCTGGGCTCTCACCTGTACAGAAGCTTGCCCCGGTCCCGCGCACTGATCTTCCCCCACAATCCGTTCTCAAAAGCATCCTTGGCTGCGGCCACTGCCTTGTCAATGTCACTGGACTGGGCCAGGGACACCTGACAGATGACCTATGAGGGAAGCAGAGCCATGGCATGTCTTCCCAAGTTGAGTCCCTACCTCATCCCAGCTTATAGACAAGCCCAAAGGGAAGCCCTGGAAATGATAAGCAGAATGGCAGCAGTGCTAGGAAAGGTCTAGCTGTGTCTCCACACCTAGGGAAATCTCTAAACATTCCCACTAAGCCTAAGGCAGGAGATTTGGCCTGTGGCTCTAAGTTCAGTGCTCCCACCAAGAGCGGGGCCAGTTAATTTAATGCATCCGGCCAGAGAGATTCTTCCTAAGTGAAATAGATGAGGCACTAGAACCTCCTGGCCTATGGCCCTGGGTCTGCACCCAGGTGCCACCTGCGTCCCTGCCCTATATGTACCCATATGTGCCACAGCAAGCTCCTTACCTGGTCTAGAGGTGGAGGGAGGTCAGCACCTCCTTGCTGGCCACCAGGACAGCCATGCCCACCTCTGCCCTTTGTCAGCCTTGTCCATGCTGCTTCCCAGTACCCCAGCCCAAGGGTCCTACACGTCCTTTCTGTGCCCCTAAGTCCTGCCCATCCTTTTTAGATCACTCTTTCTTAAAACTCCCCTTAAACTGCTCTATTTTCTGTAGGGGCCCTGCAGTGATACTATGGGCTGGGACGAGATAGGAAAATATTCATGTGCACCCAAAAGAGTAGGTCTTGCTCCAAAAATCCTGTGTTTCAGCTATAATACATGGTGCTGATTCATGTCTTCATGTAGTCATAGTCACGAAAGTGTGGCAAACAGGATTCAGCTCCCGAAAGAGTGTGTGGCATGCAAGGTATCAGGAATTGGGTCCTTGCTGGGGCTATGCTGGAATGTGGAGGGGAGGCAACAGTGGGATCTCTTCCTGGAGGATGACCCTGCTCCCTGTCTCTAAGGCAAGCACAGGACACTTCAAAGGCTGTTCCCAACCTCACCCTACACTGTCCCTGTAAGATGGATGGGAAACTGATCAAGTCCCTTTCCTGTCATCTCAAAGGCATGCATCTAAGCAGAGGCCCCTGAGCTGGGACCCCCCAGAGGCCAGGTAGGGCAAGAGGGGACAAGGTCTGTGGAGGCAGGGGGAGTAGGGCAAAGGAGGGGTTCTAGGCCTGCACTCACACTTTCATCAGTTGGGTTGATGGTCTCAAAAGTCTTGCCACCCTCAGCATCCACAAATGCCCCTCCAATGAAGAGCTGGTGGGGTATTCGAAGAGTCCGTTTGTTCACAACCATTTCTACCTGGAAAGCAAGGCCTCAGCTGTAGTGTGATTCTTCCCAGGGGACACAATGACTAGCACAGACCCACATGGGCACATGGGAAACTCACAGATGGGCAGGTAAACACACACATGCACAACAAAGGGACTGGGGCTTGAGCCCTCCGGCCTCCTTTGGGAGTCATCACATGGGCAGCAGTGGCAGTTGAGTGGTCAGGAGAGATGACAGGCACAGACTCTGAGGCCTGGGTGGAATCCCAGCACTGCCACTCCTCACTGTGTGGCCTCAGGCTGGTCATTCAGCCTCCCATCTGGGAGGATTCTTATGAGCCACCAGACAGTACTGTGGACTGGTAGTTCCTCACTAAACACAGTGCCTCTGAGCCACCATCTATGTTCTGAGATCTGCTCATCAGTCCGCAATTGAAGGCCAACCTGGGGTCCACCTTGGCTCCCTGTACTTTCTTCTTCAGTTTGTTCCAAACTACCAAACTATACCAAAGATTGTTCCTATGGGAACTGGTAGCCTACCAAGATACTCAGGGGAAATTTCTCAATTTTCTTTAAAAATAGATTTTCAATTACTGATTACATTTCCATATATATAAGTTGAATGTGTAGGCTCATTTGTCTCCCTTATTGGTAACTAAAAGTTTCTTCTTACTATCCTGGTCTCACGTCTTGGGACTCAGAATTTGATATAGCAGCAGATAACTATGTCCTTGGCTGTCCTGGGACTATGGTATCCCAGGTGCAAGGAGAGCTTGAAAAATGAAGGGTAAGCTCAGGGCTTCTGGCTTTCTTTCTTTCTTTCTTTCTTTTTTTTTTTTTTTTTAGACAGAGCCTCAAGCTGTTGCCCTGGGTAGAATTCTGTGGCATCATAGCTCATAGCAACCTCCAACTCCTGGGCTCAAGTGGTTCTCCTGCCTCCACCTCCTAAGTAGCTGGGACTGCAGGTGCCCACCACAACACCTGGCTATTTTTTGGTTGCAGCCATCATTGTTGTTTGGCGGGTCCAGGCTGGATTTGAACATGCCAGCTCGGGTGTATGTGGCTAGTGCCTAAGCCACTTGAGCCACAGGTGCTGAGCCAGCTCCTGGCTTTCTTAACATCCAGGATTACTCCATGTGTCATCATGGCTCTACAAAGGCAGCTGCCTGGGGGTTGCAGGACTCACGTAGTTGATGGCACATTCGCTCTCTTTATCATCTCCTCGTAGCTTTCTCACTAACAGCTGAATGAAGTCCCCAAAGGTGGTTGCCATGTAAACATCCTCATTTTCTAACTCCAGGTCATCACACAGCTCCTTCACTTCCTCTACCAGCCTGCAGGAATGAGAAAGAAATATGAGGAAAATGGGAGGAGGTATAGCGGACCTGCATTGCTCCAGTGGCAAAGGTAGCAATGGTAAACCCCTTTGCCATTCCAACACCCAAGGAATGGCCATGAGCCTAGAACATCTAAAATGAAGAGATTTAACCATACCAAGTGTTGTGAAAGGTGCAGATCAACTAAGCATCCAGAATTCTCACACTGTTGGTGGGGATGTTTATGGTACAACTACTTTGGAAAATACTTTGGCAGCATCTTAAAAGATATATATATGAATATCTATGTATTCTTCCCATTTAATTCTCAGGGATTTAACCAAGAGAAATGAAAGCCTATGTTGAGATAGGAGATGGCAGAGTAGAAAGCTTCAGAAATCCATCCCCTACCTAAACAACTATTCAACTTACAAAAACTATCTGAATCAAATATTTTGGAATTATGCAGTTTAGTCAAATGGTCTGAAGCATCAAGGAGAAATATTTATGAAGATGCTAGTAACTGTCAATAAATTTCAGGGAATTTCACCCTTTGGGGTATTGGCTACTATCCCTCTCCCTGCAGTAGGAAGCTGGGGGGACACTGGGCCATGTTCCAGAAACAGCTTACAGAAACCAGGGTGAACTATAAGGATCTTGTCTTCCTAGTATCAGGATTGTATAGTAAGCTGTGATGTTGCTTTTGATTGCTGAAAGGTCATCACAAAGACTGGTAGCCACTGTTTCAACCCTCACAGGCTGAAATACATCCCAGAAGGTTTAAAGAAGAAATACTTTCCCTTCATTTTGGGAGTGAGACATTTAAGAAAATCTTTTGTCAGAACAGTGGCTGACTGCAAGAACAGTGGAACAGAAACTTCAGTGGCTATACACAAGAAGGAATACAAGCCTTGGAAAAACAAGTAAGGTACAGCAATTCCTGAGGAGTGGGAGAAATTACACAATTACGACAACATAAGACTCAAAATGTCCAGTTATTAACAAAAATTACAAAATATATGAAAGAAATAAGAGCCCATATTGCAGGCTAAAAAGAATTAGAAAGAAGGTATCTCTGAGGAAGAACAGATATTGAAATTATTAGCCAAAGATGTACATCAACTGTCTTAAATATATTCAGTGAGCTAAAGAAAAACATCAACAAAGAACTAAAGGAAATCAAGAAAATTATGTATAACAAAATGAGATTATCAATAAAAAGATAGAAGCTACAATAATAAACCAAATGGAAAAGGGGGCAGAGCAAGATGGCAGACCAGAAGGATTGTTCAGCTGAGCTCTCCTAGAATGACTGGTGAAAGAGAGAGAACTCAACCATACCTAGCACAGGGACCTTACTTAAAGTCATAGCTCAGGGAGCACAGTGAGGAGGTGGTAAGCTGGACACATCATATTATCCAGAGCAGTGGAAATCTGATGAATTATGCAAGTGATTGCAACCAGCTGGCCTCCTACAGAAGTCTAGTTTGGGAGGAAGCCTTTCTAAAGTTTTCAGTTGTTGGGAGAAGCTGCACTTTGAGTAGAATGCTTGGAAAAGTAAGTGGACTTGAACAGTATACAGCAACTAGATTTGAAAGCTGGTTGGAGTAGATTTGCCATTGATTTGGTAGCTGGTGAAACAGCAGTACTGAGAAGGTATCAAAAACCAGGGGGTTGCCATTGTGGGAAGGTCATGAGGAGGTCTTAGCAGGGGCCTAAAGCACAGCCATCTTAATTCCACCTGCCCAGATAAGAACTCCACTCATGGGACAGGCTGAGGGACTCCCACACCCCATGGGAACTGGAGTCAGGGGGCACTGTGAAATCTGCCCCTGAAGCATTCTTGTGAGCTTTAAGATCCCAACCTGGCAGGATCTGAATGCTGAAGAATCAATCAGGTTATCACCAGAGGCAATTAAGTTTAGAATAAGGACCATAGAGGTTGCTATCATGTTCTCTGTCTCCTAAAAAATCCACAGTGCTACCTGGAGTCCTGGAGACACATTGCAACATACTGTCATCGAGAGCAAGGACTTCTGTTTAAAACAAAAGAGGCAGTGAGAAGGAAAAAGGAGGACAGAGAGGTGAACCAGAAGAAAGAGCACATGAGGAGGAACCAATAGAAAAATTCAGGCAACATGAAAAACCAAACAAGAGACACAAAGAGACCCCAAGAGACCATGAGGCAGCTATTGCAGGAGATTCCACCCCTAAAGAATTAATGGACTTAACAGAAAGAGAATGTACAATATGGATAATAAAGGTAATAAAAGGAATGGACAAGAAAACAGAAAGACAGAACCAAAAGTTGGATGAGAAATATGTACAATATAGAAAGGATATGGTGCAGCTGAAGGAAATGAAGGAGACAATCAGGAAATATATAAGTGCAGCAGAAAGTATCAAAAATAGGTTAGACTATGGAGAAGAAAGAACCTCAGAGGTAAAGGATAAAGTTTTTGAGTTTACCCAGGTAGTTACAGAGTCAGAAAAGAAGAGAGAGAAAGCAAAATAGGAGCTTAGAGAACTATAAGACTCCATGAAGCATTCTAACATGCAAATAATAGGGATTCCTGAAAGGGAAGAAGATTGTCCCAAAGGAATTAAGCCCTACTGGAGACTGTCATAAATGAAAACTTCCCAAGTTTTACTAAAGACCCCGACACACTCCTTTCAGATGGATATCAAAACTCTGGTCATCTCAACTCAAATAGACCCTCTCCAAGACACATTGTAATAAACCTGTCCAAAGTCAAGAAGAAATAAAAAATTCTGCAAGCAGCCAGAAGTAAGTGCCAACTGACCTACCATTAAGATGACAGAAGACTTTTCATCTGAAATCTTCTAAGCCAGAAGAGCATGGTCATCCACCTTCAACGTTATTGAACAAAACAATTTTCAGCCCAGAATTCTGTATTCTGCTGAACTAAGTTTCAGAATTGATGGAGAAATCAATTCTTGTGTATATACAAGCACTGAGGAAATTCACCACAACCAGACCAGCTCTATAGGAAATACTTAGACCTATTCTCAACACTGTCCATCACAATGTAACACCAGAAAGTAAACACCCAGAAGCTAAAGGTCAAAACATAGCTTCAGGGGCACAAAGGACAAAACTACACAATGAACTTTCACAAAATATGATGAATAGAACTCCACCCCACTTATCAATTCTCTGGATAAATGTCAATGGACTGAATTCACCACTGAAGAGGCAAAGGCTGGCTGATTGGACAAAACAGCAGAAGCCATCCATATGCCATCTCCAGGAAACACATCTAACTCTGAAAGACAAATCAAGACTCAGGGTTGACCAATGGAAAACAATATTTCAGGCAAATGGAAATCAGAAGAAAGGAGGGGTTGCAATCCTATTTTCAGACACGCAGATTTAAAGCAACTAAAGTTAAGAGACAAAGATGGACACTTTTTACTGGTCAAAGGAACAATACAACAAGAAGACATTTTGGCTCGGCGCCTGTGGCTCAATTGGCTAAGGCGCCAGCCACGTACACCTAAGGTGGTGGGTTTGAATCCCCAGCCCGGGCCGCCAAACAACAATGATGGCTGCAACCAAAAAAAAAAAAAAAATGGCCGGGCGTTGTGGCGGGTGCCTGTGGTCCCAGCTACTTGGGAGGCAGAGGCAGGAGACACACTTGAGCCCAGGAGTTGGAGGTTGCTATGAGCTGTGATGCCATGGCACTCTACCCAGGGGGATAGCTTGAGGCTCTGTCTCAAAAAAAAAAAAAAAAAAAAAAGAAGACATTTTAATTTTAAATATTTATGCAGCCAATTTAAATGCTCCCAGATTTATGAGACAGATCTTGATGGGTCTGAACAATATGATATTCTATAACACCATAATAGTTGGGGACTTTATCACTCCCCTGACAGAACTGGACGAATCCTCTAAACAGAAACTAAACAAATATATAAAGGACTTAAATGTGACCCTAGAATAAATGTGATTAACAGGCATATACAGAACGTGTCATCCCAAAGCTAAAGAATATACATTTTTCTCATCAGCCCATGGTACCTACTCCAAAATCAACCATATCCTAGGATACAAATCAAACCTAAGCAAAATTAAAACAATAAAAATTATACCTTCTATCTTCTCAGACCACAATGTAATAAAGGTGGAACTCAACTCCAACAAAAATGTTCATCCCCACACAAAGACTTGCAAATCAAATAGCCTTATGCTGAATGACAGCTGGGTACAGGAAGAGATAAAAGAAGAAATCATTAAATTTCTCAAACATAAAAACAATAAAGACACAAGTTACCAAAACCTGTGGGATACAACAAAAGCAGTCTTAAGAGGGAAATTTATTACATTAGATGCCTACATTAGAAAAACAGAAAGAGAGTGCAGCAACAAACTCATGAACCATCTTACAGAATTGGAAAAAGAAGAAAAATCGAATTCCAAACCCAGTAGAAAAATAGAAATAACCAAAATTAAATCAGAGATAAATGAAATTGAAAACAAAAGAATCATTCAAGAAATTAACAAAACAAAATTAATGAAATCAATAAACCTTTGGCTAGATTAACTAGAAATAGAAAAGTAAAATTTCTAATAACCTCAATAAGAAAAAATAAAGGCAAAGTAACAACAGATGTCCCAGAGATATAAGAGATTGCTACTGAGCACTACAAGAAACTTTATGCCCTGAAATTGGACAATGTGGAAGAAATGGATCAATACCTGGAATCACACCCCTTCCCTAGACTTAATCAAGAAGAAATAGATCTCTTGAACAGAATGATTTTAAGAACTGAGATCAAAGAAACAATAAAAAATATCCCAGCAAAAAAAAAAAAAAAAATCCCTCATCCAGATGGCTTCACACCAGAATTCTATCAAACCTTCAAAGAAGAGCTTATACCCATACTGCAGAAATTATTCCAAAACACTGAGAAGGAAGGAATCTTCCCCAACATATTCCACATAGCAAACATCACTTTAATACCAAAGGTAGTCTATACTACCCCAAACCAGGAAAAGACCCAAATAAAAAGGAGAACTTCAGACCAATTTCACTAATGAACATAGATGCAAAAATTCTCAATAAAATCCTAGCCAATATTACAATTACACATTAAAAAAGTCATTCATAATGATCAAGAAGGTTTCATCCCAGGGATGCAAGCCTGGTTTAACATAAGCAAATCCATAAATGTAATTGACCATATCAACAGAAGCAAAAACAAAGACCATATGATCCTCTCAATAGATGCATAAAAAGCATTTGATAAAATTCAGCATCCTTTTCTAATAGAACACTGAGGAGTATGGGAATAGGTGGCACATTTTGGAATCTGATCAAAGCCATCTACAAGACATAACTTATGTCTCAGTGCAATCAAAACTATACTGAGATTTCACCTAACCACAGTGAGAATGGCCCACATCACAAAGTCTGAAAACTACAGCTGCTGTTGTGGATATGGGGAGATGGGAACACTTTTACATTGCTGGTGGGGCTGCAAACTAATACAACCTTTTTGGAAGGAAGTATGGAGAATCCTCCAAGAACTCAAACTAGACCTCCAATGTGATCCTGCAATCCAGCCATCTACCCAGAAGAAAAAAAGTCCTTTTATCATAAGGACATTTGCACTAGACTATTTATCAAAGCTCAATTTACAATTGCCAAAATGTGGAAACAGCTTAGATGTCCACCAACCCAGAATGGATTAACAAGTTGTGGTATATGTATACATGGAATATTATTCAGCCACTAAAAAAGATGGAGACTTTACATCTTTTTTATTCACCTGGATGGAGGTGGAACACATTCTTCTTAGTAAAGCATCATAAGAATGGAGAAGCAAGAATCCAATGTACTCGATTCAAATAAGTAGGCAGTAGATGAGCTAATACAAGGGAGGAGTAGGGGAAATGATCAAGTGGGGAGGGGGAGGAGGCAAGGGGACGGGGGATCACAGTGTATGGCACACCTTTTGGGGGCAGGACATAATTATAAGAGGGACTTTATCTAACAAATGCAATCAGTATAATCTAATTTTTTGTACACTCAATGAAAAGGAAGAAGAAGGAGGAGGAAGCAAATGGAAATTCTTGAGCTATCAAGTGCAATAAGTAGAGAAGTTCAACAGCAGATTTGAGTATTCAAAAAGAATATCTGCACATTTGAAATCATCAAATCTGAGGAACAGAAAGAAAAAAGAATGAAAAAAATTGAGCAGAGCCCAAGGACCTATAAGATACCAGGAAATAGACCAACATATATTCATTAGAGGAGTTGCAGAGAAGAAAAAGACAGAAAAAATATTTGAAGAAATCAGGCCAAAAAGTTCCAAAATTTGAGGAACAAATAAATATACACATCTAAGAAGCTAAATGAACTCCAAACAAGATACCCTCAACAAGTTCCACATCAAAATACAGTATACCCAACTTGTTAAAACCAGAGGCAAAAAAAAAAAAAAAAATCTCAGAAGTGACAAGAGAAAAGTGGCTCATTACATGCAAAAGATCTTAGATATGACTAAAAGCTGATTTTCACTAAAAAACATAGAGGCCAGAAGGCAATGAGATGACATATTTAAAGTTTGGGTGGGGAGGAAATGATGGCAACCAAGAATTCTATTTTTTTTTTTTAAGACAGAGTCTCACTTTGTCACCCTCCATAGAGTGCCATAGTATCACAGCTCACAGCAACCTCCAACTCCTGGACTTAGGCAATTCTCTTGCCTCAGTCTCCTGAGCAGCTGGGACCACAGGTGCCCTCCACAACACCCAGCTATTTTTTTGTTGCAGGTTGGCCGGGGCCGGGTTTGAACCCACCAGTCTCGGTATATGGGGCTGACACCCTATCCAGTGAACCATAGGTGCTGCCCGAGAATTCTATTCTTGATGGCAACCATCAATACTACCTTTCAAGAATGAATGAGAAATTAAGACATTTATAGATAAACAAAAACTGAGAGAGTTCATTACAAGTAGAACTGCCCTTTGAGAAATGTTAAAAGGAGTCTTTTATGCTGAAATGAAAGAACCCTAGAAGTTGAAGACATAATCAAAAATAAGGAACATGGGTAAAAGTAAAGGCATAGGCAAATGTGAAAGTCTGTATTATTGTGCTTTTTGATAAAGTTTGTAATGTTTCTCCTGTTCCCACAGGATATAATAAAAAATTCATAAAACAATAATTTAAATTCTACATTAATGGATACATAATGTGTAAAGCTATAAACTGTGACAGTGACAATATAAAGAGGAAGGGACAGAGAGATATGTAGGTTTAGAGTATTTGTATACTATAGAAACCACGTTGGTATATTCTAAATAGGTTGTATAAATTTCAGATGCTAATTTCAAGTTAACAACCAAGAAGTAACAAAAGAAAAAAATAATTAACAAAAGAAGAAAGAAATTAAAGTGATGCACTACAAAAAAAAATACTAAATTCTAAAAAAAATTGAGAAACAAAAACATATAAGCAATAAATAGATAATTAGTAGAAGTAGATCCTTCTTTATCAGTAATTAAGTTAAATAGAAATGAACTAAACTCTCCTTTGGGGGTACACAAGTTGAATGACCAGATAAAAACAAGTATCCATCCATATGCTTTAAGAGATGCACTTTAGATATAAGAACACAAAGAGATTGGAAATAAAAGGATAAAAAAGATATTCTAAGCAAACAGCAGCCAAAGGCAAGATGGGTTGGCTGCATTATTGTCAAACAAACTAGATTTTAATTCAAATTAAGTTATAAGAGACAAAAAAGGACATTATATTGATAAAAGGATTGATGCAGCAAGAGTATATAACAATTACAAGCACATAGATACCTAACATAGCCCCAAAATATACGAAACAAAAATTGACAGAAATTGAAGGGAGAAACAAATATTTCTACAATATTAGTTGGAGACTTAGATGCTCAACTTTCACTAATGGATAGAACAACCAGACAGAAGATAAATAAAGGAATAAAACACTTTAATAAATCTATAAACCAGTCACACTTATCCAAAACGCTACTCACGATGAGCTGAATGCACATTCTTCTCAATGGTACATGGAATGTTTTCCAAGATAAACCGTATATTAGGCTACAGGATAAATGTTAGTGGATTTTAAAAGTTTGACATCTTATAATGTATCTTTTCTGATTACAATAGAATGAAACTAGGAATCAATAACAAAAGAAAAATTGGGGAAAAATCACAGTATGAGGAAATCAAATAGCAGACTCTTAAACAATTAAGAAGCCAAAGAAGAAATTACAAGGGAAACTAGAAAATACCTTCAGTCAGAGAAAAACAAAACCATAACATACCAAAACTTATGAGTTACCCAGAAACTAATACTAAGAGAGAAATTTATAGGTATGAATACTTATATTAGAAAAGAATAAAGACCACAAATCAATATCTTAACTGTATCCCTTACAGAACTAGAAAAAGAAATCAATTTAAACCCAAACCTAGCAGAAGGAAAATAATTAAGATTAGAACAAAGATAAATGAAATAGAGTAGAAAAGCAATACAGAAAATCAACAAAACCAAAATTTGATGCCTTGAAAATATTAATGAAATTAACAAACCTTTAGCTTGATTGAAGAAAAAAAAGAAATGGCTCAAATTACTAGAATCAGAGATTAAAGGGAGATACTACCCTTGATTTTACAGAAATAAAAAGTCGTAAGAAAACATATGATGAATTATATGCCTATAAATTCCATAACCTAGATGAAATGACCAAATTTATAGAAATAAAAAAATCTACCAAAACTGACTCATAGAGAAATATATAATTTCAATAGATAATATAGTAAGAAAATTGAATCAGTAATCAAAATCTTCTTTTTTTGAGGCAGAGTCTTACTTTGTCACTCTTGGTAGAGTACAGTGGTATCATAGCTCAGAGCAACCTCAAACTCTTTGGCTCAAAATGATTCTCTTGCCTCAGCCTCCCAAATAGCTGGGACACAGGTGCCTACAACCTCCAGCTATTTTTAGAGACGAGATCTCTCTTTGGCTGAGGCTGATCTCAAACCTGTGAGCTGAGGCAATCCACCTGCCTTGGCCTCCCACAGCTGGGGTTATAGGTGTGAACCACCATGCTTGGCCCGTTCATGATCTATGTGTATTTGATTTAATAAAAAAAAAAATCTTTTCAATGAAAAAAGAAATACACAGGACAGATGGTTCCATTGGTGAATTTTATGTGACCTTTAAGGGAGAATTAATAACAATTTTTCTCAACTCTTCTAAAAATTGAAAAGAATACTTCCCAATTCAGTCTAGGAGGGCAGCATTATCCTGATACTCAAGAAGCCAGACAAAGATAGCACAACAAAAGAAAAGCCCATAGCCCAATTTCCCTTATGAACATTGGTGCAAAAATCCTCAACAAAATACTAGCAAACTGATTTCGGCAGCATACTAAAAAGATTATAAACCATGACCAAGTGGGATTAATTCTCAGAAAGCAAGGATAGGTTACCTATAATAAGCAATAAATGAAATATATCATGTTAGTAAAATAAAGAGAAAAAACACATGACAATTAGTGCAGAATAAGTATTTGACAAAATTCATTATCTTTTCATAACTAAAAACCACTCAATAAACTGAGAATAAAAGAGAATATCTTCAATATTCTAAGAAAGGTCACGTATGGGAAACCCACACCTAACATACTCAGTGGTGAAAGACTGAAAACCTTTCTCTGTAGGTTTGTTAATGTTGCATTTAATATGTCAACATACTAAACATGAGAACTGAGCTGAGCCCACCTTAACCCTGCTCATAACACTTACATTAGCCTACAATTGGGCAAACTCATCTAACACAAAGCCTGTTGTATGATGTGCTGAATATCTCATGCAATTTACTGGATACTGTAGTAAAAGTAAAAAACAATGGTCGTATGGTATTGAAGTATCACTTTTGCACCAGGGCAAAGTTGAAAAATCAAGCCGAACCACTGTAAATCTGGTACCATTTGTATATATTGTGTTTTTTTTTTATCTGATCATCCAGTACTACTAAGGGGTTGATGGGTGGCTAGTGTGCACAGCATGGATACACTGGACAAAGGGATGGTTCGTGTCCCAGGTGGGACAGTGAAGAACAGCATGAGATTTCATCACGCTACTCAGAATATTATTCAGTTTAAGAGATATGAATTGTTTATTTCTTGGATTTTCCACTTAATATTTTCAGACCATGGTTAACCATAGGTAGCTGAAGTCA
>CAUYQV010042337.1:0-24938 GCA_963574575.1 Galagoides demidoff
ACAGCTCATAGCAACCTCCAACTCCTGGGCTCAAGCGAGTCTCCTGCCTCTGCCTCCCAAGTAGCTGGGACCACAGGCGCCTGCCACAACGCCCGGCTATTTTTTGGTTGCAGCCATCATTGTTGTTTGGCGGGCCCGGGCTGGGGATTCGAACTCGCCACCTTAGGTGTACGTGGCTGGTGCCTTAGCCGATTGAGCCACAGGCGCCGAGCCAAGAAGACTATTTTTTGAGTGTTACCCAGGGAAGGGTTGTTCTAAGACTGAAATGAAGTCACAAATTTCTACAAGGAATTTTTTTCTTTTTCTCTTTCTCTCATATCTGTGTGTGGGGAGGGACAGTGAGACAGAGATATGGCTGTGTCCATCATAAAGCACATGTACTTTAATGTACTTATTTCCATTGGCACTACCTGAAGCTTTTAATAAACATTGAATAATCAAAAATAATGATAATGAGGTAACTAAAGTAGTCAAATTCATAGAAACAGAAAGTAAAATTAAGGTTGTCTGGGGCAGGAAAGAGGAGGAAATTGAAATTGCTGTCTCATAGGTAAAGAACTTCAGTTTTGCAAGATCAAAACATTCTGAGGGTCAATGCAGAAAAATATGAATATACTCAACTCTATTGAACTGCACCCTTAAAAATGGTTAAGATGGTGGATTTTATCTTACATACTTTTTACTATAATTTTTAAAGAACAATGACAAAAATTCAAATTATGTTAGGCAGTCATTAAAAATCTTAATGTGATTGGGGGGGAAATGTCAACCTTTATACACAATTTAAATAAATACTTTTTGGATTACATATGAAATACTCTTTTTTTTAACATTGACCATAAAACTGGCACTGTATAGTACCAAACTTGCAAACACAAATGAGATACCTTCTTACGAGTGTGTAGCAGTCAGAAGGAGAAAATAAATTCATAATTATGAAAAAATCATAACATTGTTCATTTAGAATTTTGTATGCATTATCAATTCACTTGTGGAAAACTAAGGTTATTTATTCATTAATTCATTCAAACATTTGCTAAGTCTCTGTTATGTAAAAGGCAGAGTCTTTAGTCTGAAGTAGTTTTCAATGGAGTAGAAAAGATAAAGCACATCAATAACTTTGTTTAAAACTGTCTATTTTGTATTATGCTCTGTATTTTGGGGGGGAGTTAACTTCACTCTAACTCAATTTTCTCATCTATAAAACAGGAGTTAACTGGTGTTTTTCTATTAGCCTAGGCCTAATAGTATTGTTGTGAGGATTAAATAAGGATGTGTGTGTGTTTAAGACATGCCTGGCACACTGAAAACTCTTAATGGTTAATATTAGCCATTATTATTATCATCTTTTCTTCGTTTCATTGTCATCACAGTCCTACAATGGGGACCAGAACTCGGGCTTCAGAAAAGTTAGGCACTTTCCCCTGGATCACGTAGACTAGCAGTTCAGAATCAGATATGTACCCTTGACTTCTGATTTCAGGTTTCCTTCTATTATATTAAGTTTTCTCCAGAATTTTCAAAATTGGAGAAAAACATGAGTTGTCAAATCAATGTGTGTCTGAATAGCAACCAGGATTTTTAAAACCAGAATACCTAGATACATTTTGATAAAACTTCAGAGCATCAAAGAAAAAGAGAAAATCTGAAAAGCAACCACAAAGAAAAGATAGATTGTCTCCAACTCATAAACATTAGACTGTCTTCAGATTTCTCATCAGAAAGAGGAGAGACCAGTAAAATTCAAAGCAATATCCTCAGTGCTGAGGAATAATCACTGTCAATCCAAACTGAGTAATCAGCTAAACTGTTTTTTAGTAATGAGCACACAAACAAAGACAAATTCACATATACAGTGACTTTCAGAATTTACCACCGAAAGATCTTTAATCCAAAAACTGATTAAAGGAGGTACTTAGGCAAGAAGAAATTGTGCCTCAATTTCTTCATCTGTAAGTTGTTGGAAATGAGAACATTCACCTCCTACAGTTTTTGCAAAGATGCATAAACTATTATAGGCAGAAAACACATAATAGTGCTTAACACACTAAAATATATGCATTACTTTTTAGCAATTAAATTATAAAAACTAAGAAATTTCTGATAGTAATGAGAAAATTGATAATCAGATAAAATGTTTGCATGGAATATTTCAATTAATAATTTTTTTCTAACAAGTAAATAGGACCCTATTGCCAAAAGTGAATATGCGCTATTCAACTCATGGAAATATTATACAATTAATCACATTATCAGGTCACATGTGACGTCTCAACTGTTTATAATACAAAACAGTATCTTTATTCTTCAATGCATAAATAAATTATTTAGAAATAAAGTGAAATTACAAGAGAAAAAGCATAAAAGTACAAATAAAAAAATCATATTTCTACACATAAGAAAACTACAAAGAAATGTATCCCAATAAACTTGTAAATCCAGGTGAATTTGACAACTTTCCAGACCAACCTAAGTCAGCAAATTTTCCTGAGGAAGAAATAATAACCATTAAATGAATTTAATAATCTATGAAATCTCCTCTTATATAAAAAATACCAAACCTTCAAGAAACAATTCATAGCACGTATAAATAAATGTTGCAGAATATACAAAATGAAGAACAGCTACCCAACCACTTTAAAGAGGTATCTTTATGCCTAAAGCAGAAGTGATAGTAAAACAAAAGTAAAATTCTGTAGATTTTTAAAAATCTATATATTTCAAGACTCATGATTAATGATGACTTTTAGAAAATTAAGAATAGGTAAATTTCTGAATTTTACCTACAATAAATGCTAAAATTAAACTTTAGAAATCATTCCATTTAAATTCAAGAACAATATGAGGATGCTTACTGTGACTGCTCCTCCTAAATCTTATACTGGAGTTTCAAAGCAAACAATTGGTTAAAAAACTAAGAAGTATTTAAGCACAAAAATTAGGAAAATTGTCCATATTAAGACAGTCTAGGTTACAACATTCAAGAAAATTTGGATATAAACAATTGGGAATACTAGAATATTCAGCAAGTTTGCTAGATGAAAGATCAATATACAAAAATCAACTTGCATCGCCATATATGGATATCATCAATTGGTGAAACAATGGTCACAAGACAATAAAGTTGTCAGGAGTAAATCTAACAAATGCTGTATATCAACGTTTTGATGGAGAAAACCACAGTTTAATACTTTAAAATACTGAATGAATAACACATTATTCTTTGATAATAGATGAAAGACCCAATATCCAAAACCTATCAGTTCTCTTTAACTAAATCTATGTTTTTTATCCAATTTCACCAATAGTCCCAGTAATAATGTGTATGTGTGTGTCCATGATAGAGGAGAGAGATAGACAGACCATGTTTAATGGAACTTGCTAATACCCTAAAATATATATAAATGAATGGAAATTCAAGACAAGATTAAATAAGAAGTTTAAAAGATAAAGGATGTCAAAGCATATTTGAATTATTCAAGTAAAACGGTGTAGAGCAAGAACTAAAATAAACAGATAAAAGAACAGAAAACCCAGAAAAATGTCCCTACACATGGTAATATGTGAAAGGGAACTGACTTTACAAATCAGTAGGAAAAGAATAAGTTTTTCATAAATATTATTAGAATAACTCGATATCCAAATAAAAAGCAATCAATTCCAAACTCTTGAAAGTGTTCTTAAATATGAAAAGTAAAACTTGAAAACTTCCAAAAAAATATGGAGTAAGTATAAACTATTGAAAATATTGAGGTTGGGTAGGACATATAAGACAAAACCCCAAATTTCAAAATCCATTAAGTATAACTAAAAACTATAATATATTTATTCATATTCAAATTAAAACTTTCTAGTTATAAAATATCACAAATTTTTTTTAAAAAGCCACAGAATGGAAATCTATGTCAATATACTGTTTCAGCAACAAAAATTTGTATGTAGAATATGTAAATGACTACAAATAAATAAGAAAAATGTAACAATCTGATGTGAATAAAAAAGTATTATGACCAAAATACTCAAGAAAAAAGATGCTCAGAAAAGCCAATAACATGCAAGTAAAATACTCAACCTGACAAATATTTAGGAAAATAGAAGTTAACACTATGTGAAATTAAAACCACATACCTTTATAAACTCAGCAACACAATAATTTAAAAGTCTGGCAAGACTTTAGTTTTGTAAGATGAATGAGGCATAGAGGTTCTTACGCATTGATAGTGAGCACATAAATTGGTATAGTCACTTTGAAGGGAAAGTTAGCAATAACTACTAAAGTTTAATATGTTGTTTTAGTTTTCTATTGCTGTTCTAAAAAATAAATAGAAATTTTGTGGCTTAAAACAGGCAAATTTGGGCAGCGCCTGTGGCTCAGTGAGTAGGGCGCTGACCCCATATACCAAGAGTGGCAGATTCAAACCCAGCCCTGCCAAACTGCAACAAAAAATAGCCAGGCATTGTGGTGGGCACCTGCAGTTCCAGTTACTTTGGAGGCTGAGGCAAGAGAATCACCTATGCCCAAGAGCCGGAGGTTGCTGTGAGCTATGACACCACAGCTCTCTACCGAGGTCGATAAAGTGAGACTCTGTCTCAAAACAAAAAAACAAAAAACCAGGCAAATTTGTTAGCTTACAGTTCTGCAGGTTGGAAGTCTGTCTTATTTGGTCAAGATCAAGATGTCTGTCTATACGGACGCATTGCCTTCTGGAATCCTTTTTCCCATACCTTTCTCCAGCTTTGAAGGACCACCCACATTGCTCAGGCTCATGGATCCCATTTTCAAAATGAGCAGAAGTTGTTTTCTGGTCTTATGTCCCTGACCCTCTATTCTGCCTCTTCTTCCAAATTTAAGTACATAGGTGGATTAGCTTGAGTCTTCTTGGGTAATCCAAGATAATCTTCCCTTCTGAAGATCCTTACCCATAATCACATTTGTATAGTCCTTCTTGCCATGTATAGTAACATATTCACAGGTTCCAAGAACATTCTTAAGGAGGCAATTATTCTTCCTATCTACATGTACTCTCAGAACAAATAATTCTACTTCTGAGGCTTAAAGGAATAATTGCAAATGTGCTCAAAGAGATAGTCACAAAGACATTTATTGGAACATCGTGTATATTATGAAAGATTTTTTCCAATTATATTTATCAATAGAAAAATGGACAATATTGGTACAATAACACAATGGAATATTGTATAGTCTTAAGACAGATCTTAAAAACATAATATTAAACAAAATAAAGATGCAGAATAACATAATTATGTGTATGTGTAAATAAATAGGTAGGTAGATAGATGCACGTATAAGCTGAGGGTAGTGGCTGACTTGAGTTCAGGAGTTTGAGACTATCCTGAGCAAGAGTGAGACTCTATCTCAACAAAAAATTGGAAAAATTGTCTGTGCCTATAGTCACAGCTACTTGGGAGTCTGAGGCAGAAGGATTGTTTAACCCATCAGTTTGAGATTATGAGCGATGATGATGCCACTGCACTCTAGCCCAGGTAGAAAAGCAAGACCCTGTCTCAAAAAAAAAAAAAATTAAGACACATATGGAGACAGATATAGAATATAACAACTTACACTAACATAATAGTTTCAAGATTTGGTATCCTGGCTATCTCTGGGAAGTAGGATGGGGGAAGAAGAAAAAGATACGCAGCAAATATTCAGCAAGGCAGAATGTTTATATGTGTCAAAGCTGGAAAGAAACATATTTTCCTTAAAAACTCTGTACTTTCTATACTCTATGATTTCTGTGTTTCTAGAGTATTTTAAAATAAGAATTGGTAGTCTTTGGGGTAAGAAGACCAAACTGAATGAAGGTATCCCATGGCAGGAACAAAAGCTGAGAGGAAGAAAACAGAGTTAAGCCTCTATTACTTGGGATTGTTGAAAAGGCTCCAGGCTGAAAATCAAGAGACCAAGGTCTCTTTAATCTCAGCTCTATCTCTATCCAGCTCTGTAACTTTGGGTAAGTTACTGTGTATCACTACATCTCAGTCCTTCCATCTCAAAAGTGAGCATGTTGAATCAAAGCATTTCTAAGTTTGTCGTAAACATAAGATTTTCTACCTGATGAATTTATATGCACTATGGCATTTTTAATACTAAAATCTGGGTAAAATATGGGTGGTTTGACAAAGAACATCTTCTTGAGATGGGTGATCACATCCAAGGAACCCGTAGACACACATGCACACGCACATGCACAAACACACCGTAGTAACTGATTTTTACTTAAAATCATCCCTACCCAGTGTTTGAGCTAAACAATAGCACAGACCTGGGATGGGAGAGAGTACTTCTAAAGCTAATCTGGAAAAATTTTTGTGCTGGGACTGGATTTGGAGTCCAGGCTCTTTGTGGCCCTCATGGGACCAAGCTCAGTTTCTTAGCCATATGATCTTCTTGGGTAACTTAACTTGCTCAGTGGTGAGCTGTTCCAGTACATATCCAGAGCTATTATTCCTTAAGAGAAGCTCTTTGATACCACAGAATTATGGTAACCGCCTGTCCTAGTTTAGAAGCAATTTTAGACCATGGAGTATTTCCTGACAAAAAAAAGAAAAAATGGCCGTACAAATCTCACTGCTGCTAAGTGGTCTCCTTGCCTATGCCAAAGTGGCCACAAGTCTGCAGAATTCAGAATTCCCTTCACAGATGCCACACCACCTCACAAATGCTTCTTTTGTCCTATGCACAAAATCAACTCTGAGGACCGCCCGGGTTTTCTACATTTCTTCAGACACCACTTGGCACGTCTTTGAGAGCAATGTCTTCTTCAATAAGAACAAACCACTTACTTCTGATGACATGAATTCTTGAGTAGGACTCTGACTAGAACACACATTGCCTAGGGCAGCAGACTGGGTTCTTTGGCTCTCCGTTGAGCAGCCCTCCTTTCATGTCCCAGTTACTCAACTTTGAGCACGGCCAAAAATTATCTTAAGCCAAGTTCTTCTGAACAAAAAACACTCAGACGTCTTGCTTGCTTCAAGCCAGTAGAAGACTCCAGCCGGATATTGGACCTGTCAAGTAATTCTATTAACTAAAAGAAGAACATATTAGATTCTTGTTCTCATTCTCCATAGGCTGATGCCACATTCTTATGAGCAATGCCTAGGTGAAATTTTTATATTTTACTTTAAATGATGTGTTGGTTTTAGTGTTCTACATATATGCTGGTATTTTAGAATATAGTTTGCAATTGTATGTGTAGTCCAAAAGATCCACTGGAGGAACTCATTCATGTATATATCATTACTCTCTTTTTAGGAGAGAATATTCTAGGTGTTGTATAACCATCTCTAGTTCTCTACAGTGTACTTATGTCCTGGATATTTCCCCATATTTTTTGAAACTTTCATGCCAGGTTCATGGTTTTCTTTTCCAACTCATTGAATGTTCATGTGGGCAAGCCAGCCAAATTGGGATTTCTGGTTCCTTTATTTTTCCATCTCTGATCAACAATGATCTCCATTTGTCACCATCTGGAATATGTCATCAAATAAATTGCTCCAACTCTAAAAATCCAAATTCATGCTCCTTATTCCTGTCACAATCTCTAATATTTCTAATTTATTTATTCATGGACATTGTGGTAACTTCAACCAAACTTGACTCTTCTATTGAGTGCATCAACTCATTTATTTTCCTCTAATTTTTAAAGCTATCTTTGTTCTGCATTTTCTGATAAGATCACATGATCCAATAAGTGCTTTGATAGAACCATGACATTGCTTGTCTCTTCTTGTCAGAACTCTAACACTGCATCAACTCAATTATCTTCTTTGAAAAATAGCCCCCACTATACATTTGTAATCAAAAACCTCATCTCTTTCTCTGGTCAACTTGACCTCCCACTTTCTCTAAAGATTATTTTAAACTTTCTTTTCTATCTTTGCTGTGGTCTGGATGTTTCCTCCCTCAATTTCATAGGTTAAAGTCTATCCCTTAAGATGATGTTATTAAGAGACAGGGTTTGGGGGAGTTATTAGATCAGGAGGATGGATCCACATGAATAGGATTAGTGCCTTTATAAAAGAGGCCCAAGAGAGTTTGTGTGGCCTTCCATCGTGTGAGGACACAGTTAAGAAGCACCATCTATGAGAAAGCAGGCCTTATCCCAGACCAAATCTGCTGGCATTTTGATATTAGACTTTCCAACCTCCAGAACTGGGAACATTAAATATGTTTTGTTTTTAACTATCCAGTTTGTAGTATTTTTACTACAGCAGTCCAAATAAACTAAGACAATCCTCAGACCAGTCTCCAAGTGTCACACTATGGCTATTGATTTTTAGCTGATGATGTTGCCATTAACATGAGAGAAAAATAAAATACACCTGAAGAGAGTCAACTAAATTGCTGACTGTTAACCCACCTACCTGATTCTGCATGTACCTTCTCCTCCTTCCCTGTTGAACCAGAAGAGATTCCTCTCCTACCTACAGTGACTCTTCCTTCCATCTGGCCTCTGGCTTCTCACACTTTTGCTTTCTCTGTAAACTTGCACTTCCCCAACTTTCCCCTGAATCATCAATCTTCCACTTCATGTTAGATTTTTGCCATCATCATCATCATCATCTAGTCTTCTAAGCATTCCAGCCATTCCTCATTTCAGTAACATTCAATATCTATGTTTTTTAGTTATTTAGGTCTTCTTTTCTGTGCTGATTCTGTTCATGTATTTTATCTGTGTCTATGCAATTTTCTTTTTCTTATTGATTTATTTGTAGATTTTAGATACAAATCCTTTGTCAGTTAAACACTGCAGTAAGTGTTGTCAGTTTGTAGTTTCTCTTTTAGATTTGTCTATAGGGTCTTTTGTTACACAAGAATTTTTATTTTTGCAATAAAATTTATTTTAGGTTTATTTTATTTTGCATTTCAGAGTATTAGGGGCTACATGTGTTTTGCTTACATACTTTTTTTTTTGTACAAAATGATCAAGGTTATAGGCATGCCCCACACCCAGTCAGCATGCACCTTACCCAATAGGTGTGAATTTACTCATCCCCTCCCTCCCCCAGCTTGATTTTCACTGAGATATACTTCCATATGTGTATTTACATGCTGATGGATCAGTTCCAACCCAGTACTGAGTCATGTGCTTATTTCTCCACTCTTGTGATGTTTCACTTTGAAGAATGATCTCCAGTTCCATCCAGGTGGTCACAAAAGACACTAGATTGCCATTTTAAATTATGGCTGAGTAGTACTTCATAGTAGGCACATACCACATTATATTAATCCATTCATGTATTGTGGGCACTTGGGTTATTTCCACATCTTTGCCATTGTGAATTGTGCTGCTATAAACATTTGAGCGTAGGTGTCCTTTTTATAAAATGACCTTTTTTACTTTTACATGTGTTTTCACAATAAAATTTAACAGGCTATCCTTTTATGGTATACACATTTTGTGTCTTTTTCAAAACCCTTTGTTTTCTCATATAATGAAGATACACTTAAATATTTTCTTCTAGAAAATTCAAAGTGTTACTTTTTATATTTTCTTTACTTCCAGTAAATTCATTTAGAATGGTGTGAACTAAGAATCTAATTTCACTTTTTCTTATAGCTAATTATTCATCAATGTTTATTGAGTTGCCAATTTATCCTCAAAGATTTATAAAAGGAATTTAGTAATCTACCAAATCTCAATATTTCCTTGAGTGTACTTCTTCACTTTATTTTCTGTGCCATTGGTTGACTTTCCAACCACGCATCAATATCATGCTGATTTTATTACTATATCATTATAGCTTTTTTTCCTACATAAAGATATCTGGTAGGGTGAGTTCCTGTACCACCCCTTTCTTCTTATATTCTTTTTACTTTTTTTGGCTGATTGCACTTTCCTTAGAATTTTTAGTTACTGATTGTCAAGATATAAAAAATTTTATTAGATTCTTAAAAGAATTACCCTGCATTTATAGATTAATTTCACTTTAATAATTTATTTTTTGAATATTTTTGATTGACAAATTATACTTATACACATTTATGGGATACAATATGATATATTAATATACGTATACAATGTGGAATGATTAAGATAATAAACATTCATTATCTTGCTTAACTGTCATTTTTTATGAGACATTTGAAATTTACTTTCTTATTTATTTTGAAATGTACAATGCACTATTATTGACTATAGTTGCTCAGCCCTGTGACAGATCTCAAAACCTATTCCTATTTTTTGTCTGAACTTTTATATTATTTGATCAGCAACTAACTCCCTAGTTTCTCCCTCTTCATCCCCCCAGCCTCCTATAACCACCATTCTGCTCCATATTTCTACGATATCAACTTCTTTAGTTCCATATACATGAGATTGTGTTTTATTTATCTCTGTGCCTGGCTTACTTAGCAGGCTGTCCTCCATTTTCATCCCCTTTGTAAAAAATTACAGGATTTTCTCCCTTTTTAAAGGCTGAATAGTATTCTATTCACATATTTACATTTTCGTTGCTTATTCATCCATCCACAGGCACTTAGGTTGATGTGCCATTACTGGTTCTAATATGTAGAGCCTAAATGCAAACACAAGAAAGAGGATTCTAGAAGAGAAGGATGGCCCCTGTCTGATAGCCAGTGAGGTAAGGAGACCACAGACCCATGAATCACAAGAGGCTGGATTCTGAAGCTTATTCTGATAGTCCCTCAATGAGAGCCCAGTTGGTCAATATCTTGTTTTTTGCCTTGTTAAATCAGTGGTAAAGAAAAGAGCTGAGTCAACTTTTCACTAATTCTAGCAGAGCTGGGCTTCCTTATTGTATAACTTTCTTTAGTCCACACAATTCATTTTATTCCATAGTGCAGATCTGCTAGAGATAAATTTCTCCGCTTTTATCTTTGAAAGTTCCTTTAATTTTTCTTCATTTTTAAAGCATATTTTTCATTGGAGATAGAATTTTAGTTTGATGGTTTTTTGCTTTCTTTCAGCTCATTAAAGATATTTTTTCCAGCAATAAGTCACCATTTTTATAGTTTCCCTTTGTGTGAGAACTGTCAGGTTCTTTTATTTTTTTTTTTTTCTTAACTGCTTTTATGGATCTTAATCCTTCATGTTTGGTGTTTTGACTATGATGTCTTTAAGAGTCATTTACTTTGTATTTATTATATCAGGTTTGTTGAACTTCTTAGATATATAGGTTAGTATTTCTCAGTTTTGGAAAATTATAGTTATAATCTCTTTAAATATTTCTTTTGTTTCATTCACTTCCTCCTTTCCTTCTGGAACTCTTTAGGTTCTATAGATCTTGAATGCTCTGTTCAATTTTTCTCACTCTTTTTTTTTTCTCTTGGTGTTTGGGTTTGAATAATTTCTACGTTCTGTCTTTAAGTACACTTATCATTTTCATTGTGCCATCTACTACTAAGACTATTAAATAAATTCTTTGTTATTTTTCTAGAATTTAAATTTCACTGTACCTTGCATCTTTAGATTGATTTATTACAACATTGGTTAAATTTAGGTAACCTCTGTTGTCAAAATTTTTTGATGGTGAGATTGGGACTTTTCCATCAAGCGAGGCTTGGAATCTAGCATTAGAAGGCTGTAAAGCTCTCTTCTTTCTTTATGTTACCAGCTTTAGTCTCTTTATACTTTAACTACAAGCTTTTCAAAGCATGAGGGATAGCTCTCCGCTTTTGGGTACAGCTGCCACCTCTTTGAGTCAATAGGGAGGTTTTACTGTTTTCTCCAGTCCTGCCTTCCTATCCTCTAAACCTGGGAGAATCTTTCTCTGTCCTATTTCCTTGTCAACCCCTCAAAAACAATTGTGGTGCAATGCAAGTGCAAAGCCCAGAGAGAGAAAGGGAGTTCTCTGCTGTCAGCTGTCTGTCTTTGGTGCATAATTCCTGCGCACTTGGTGAAGATAGTACTTGGTGGGTGGGTCCAGGCTCTCTCTGTTGTTGGGGTGCCTCAGAGATTACAACACATGATTTCAAACCAAAGGTGACTATTAGTAATCTGGTGATAATTACCCGGAATCTCTTTCTTATTTTTATTTTCTTTAGACAGAGTCTCTCTTTGTTGTCCCAGGTCAGAGTGCAGTGGTGTCAGCTTGGTCACAGGAACCTCAAATTCCTGTGCAAGCAGGGGATCTTCTTGCCTCAGCCTCCCAGGTGGCTGAACTACAGGTGCCCACCATGACATCTGGCTAATTTTTCTTTCTTTTTTTTTTTTTTCAAGTAGAGATGAGGTTTTCCACTTTGCTCAGGCTGGTCTACAACTCCTGACCTCAAGTGATCCTAGGCCTCCCAGGGTGCTCAGGTTATAGTTGTGAGCCACCACACCCAGCCCCTCTGAATTTCTTTATGTTGGATTTTTTTCTCTTTTTACTGCATATTAATGAAATATGGGTTGAAGGCAGCTTTGGGTTTCTTCACTTAGATTTATTTGTATTTTTAGCTCTCTGATATAGCTGAAAAGAGCTTTGCTTTATTTTAAAGAAATATGGCAGAAAGTTTTCTCTATTCAAAAAAAGTCAATGATAAACTCATTCTATATAATAATATATAAAGGAAACAGTGCAGCTTTCCTTAAGCAGTTAGTCTTTTTTGACTCTGACTCAAGGTGATTATGAATGCAGAAATTTTAGAAATCATCATAATTTCCTCCCATTTCTAATAACTCAAAGCTATAATTTCTTTGTTCCAAATTTTTGTGTGTATCTAGCTTTGTTGGTTAATATGATATTAACAGATTTTCTATTGTAAGTTTGCTTTGGTCAAGTTTCATTCTTTCAAAACCACATTTTATAATGAAAGAAACATGATACATTACACAACATATCCATATAACAAAAACCTTTTTACCCCCTAATAATTTTAAAAATTAAAAAAGTAAAAATAAAAAGATCCCATGAAATTTGGTTTTTACAGTGCATAGAAAAAGTTATAGATTAGTAGCAAAATCACCGAAGACCAAAGTTTTAGCATCTTTTTAAAAACGTGTTTCCAGGAAGTCTGAGATTATTTCTACTTTTTCTTTGTTTCTTTGTGTCTTGATTAGATTATTCCATTTTCTATAGCCAAACAGGCATTTTCTTCTCCTTCTCTTCTTTTATAATATGAAATTTTCTTAAATGATCAATTTATGGCATTGGCATAAGGAATTCTTACTGTAGGAAAGCTGTTAGAATGTGTGGCATGTGGGTTTTATTATAAGTATGGTCTGATCTTGCACTAGAGTCACAGATTATGAATTTAAATCACAACTTTCTTCACCACAAAGAATTTCTTAACTTCTACCAGACTGACATCCATGTAGACAGTAGAGCTTCATCAAATTTTATTAAATCAAAATAATTCTCAGATAATATTGAAATGGATTTTTTTCTCTTTTGCCAAATCTGAAGACAAAAAAAAAAAAAAAAGAAAAGAAAAGAAAAGAAAAGAAAAAAATTGGGCACCTAAAAGAGTGTAAGTTTCTTCAAGAGCCTTTGTCAATCTGTTGCTTATATTCTATTGCTGAATATAAGCAACAGACCGCATTTGGTGGAAGACCTCATACACTAACCATTATCACTCTATGCTCCACATTTTGTCTTGCCTTGACCTCATCTGCTGAATCAGTGCATATCACATCCTCTGAGCACAAACTGTCTTTGTTCTCCCTGTGCTTCAGTGCAGACCCATTCCAAGAGAGAGCAGAGACCCAGAGCTAGGATAAAAACCTGACTCTAATAGAAGCTTTGATCTTGGTTGCAGGCCTGGCTTCAGCTTTATATGGAAATTTTGATGATCCCCCTTTCATGAGGCTAATAGCCCTTTACAACTCAATTAGTGACTTATTTGGGTTAGCCATCTGGTCTCTAGAGCAAATGGATCTTAAAAAGCTGTCAGTCCTTTATAAGTCAGTGTGAATTAGAGATGTTTTTCTTTATGAGTCACATGAATAAACAAAACAAAACAAAATCCTGTGTTGGAGAGAAAAAAGAAGATATGAGTAATAATTTTAGTTAAGTCCTGAATTATTGGGCCAATTAAGGGTTTTTGGTCTGGAGATGCTGGTAAAGAAGAGATGAAGTCAAAATGAATCGTGCAGAGAAAATTGCTTAAATATTCCCAAAGATGAATTTTATCAACTTAGCAGATTCAACTAGATCAAGCCCTGTTGAATGGTATTTTAACCTGCCATTTAAGGATAAAGGAACTAAATCTTTTTATGTGCCCCCCACAGACTTAGTTGCTTTGTAAAATCAGACTGTAGGATAGAAGAGGATGCTTGCTGTTGAGTGATGGAAAGAATCTGAGTAGGGATCACAGAGACTCCTCCATCTTTAAGGTAAAGTGTTGCCAGATTATTCATATTTTCAGGAATAATGTTGACTATGATGTTGGAATACTGGTTGTAATATCAAAATATTCATTAGATTTATTGAAGATCAGATGGCACTATGTGGCTGGTTTCACCTCTAGGTTCTCTATTCTATTCTATAGGTCTACATCTCTATTTTTGTGCCAGTACCATGCTGCTTTGATCACTATAGACTTGTAGTATAAACCTGAAGTCTGGTAACATGACACTTCCATATTTGCTTTTATTTTATAGAATTTCATTGGCTCTTCAGGTTCTTTTTTTCTGGATCCATATAAAATGAAGTTTTAGGGGGTCCTTATCATATAATACTTTTTCATAGTATCATATAATACTATTTTTTAAATTTCTTCCAAGTATTACATTGGTGCTCTGATGGGGATTGCATTAAATCTGTAGACTGCTTTGAGTACTATGGAGATTTTTACAATGTTGATTCTTCCCAGCCATGGGCATAGTATGCTCTTCCATTTGTTAACATCTTCTGATATTTCTTTTCCCAGGGTTTCATAGTTCTCTCTGTAGTGATCCTTCAGGTCCTTTGTTAGGTATATTCCCAAGCATTTCATTTTCTTTGAAACTACTGTAAAGAGTATTATGTCTTTATAGTAGCTTATTATCTGTACCTTCATATTAGTCTGAACTTAAAAAATTATTAGAAATATTATTAGACACATTTTCAGCTTCTACTGTGTGTTAGGCAGTAAAAGAAAAATGCAAAGCTTTTGGGTACTTATATTTAAAGGTTGTATAAAAAATGGCTTCAAAAGAATTTATACAAATAGCCCAACATGGCACAGGATGCATTGACTGTGGAAATAAATCACAATTTATCCTGTTCACCCTTTAAGAGAAATCATCTTCTATATGGAGAGTATTTACAAATGTAGGGGCCCTTCTTTGAATTTATATCCAGAGTCTGAGTTGATGAAATTAGTTTCTTCCCCTGGTTTATTTTTCCCTTTTCCTAATAATACCAAAAAGGACAGGTGAATTTTCTCATACCAGCCACTTTAACATTTGCTCATAATACATAAAAAGATTATTAATATTTTGACATTTATAATGCATATTTCAATTTAGATGCATAAAATGAAAGAATAAAAGTCATTCTGAATTTATTTTTATTTGCATTATCTTCAGATCAAGAAATCTTCATTTATTTTTTAGGAACAATGTATTAATGTTTCCACCAAGACTTTTAATTTTGGTTTCTACATGTAAAAAGCTTGAAAGTTGTCACAACAGCAATGAAGATGAACAAACTGAAAGGCAGTGACTTTCTTGAACCATCAGGGAACTGAGCTGCAAGGCAAAACTCCACTGTGGAATCCGGAAAGGCAAATAAATCCAAAGAGTCACAGTTAAGACTTGTCTGGAATAGTAGTCCCTAGAGCCATGAGTTGGTAGGAACAATTGATGAAAGGTTATTCCAGACAAGCATGAGAGTGAAAAACTCTGGGGTGCTGCAGTCTGAAATGAAGGAACCCAGAATTTTATGGGCTTTACCTCCCAGGGACATCACTGGGTTCTCATGATGAAGCATCAAAAAAAAAAAAAAAATCCTTATAGCTCTGGCAGAGCTAGGGGAAGACTGATTACTGTGAAATAGATCAAGAGAGTTTCCAAAACAAAGACCTATCTTTTAGGGGAAAAGACTTTACTAGAACTTCATCCAGCCAGAAATAAGAACATTTGCTCTCACTTGAGCCCCTTATAGTCTTCCTGTCTTCCCTAAGGAGGGAGAAAGCTAACGAACACCCCTGAAGGTCATAGTCATCATAGTGAAGGACAAGGAATCACTAAAAAGACTAAGATTTCCTCATAATATTAAAATGTTTCTATTCCCACGCATTGCTAGTGTGTCAACAGCCTTGGTATAATAACAGTGGATTACACCCAGGGAAGCTGCAAGATGCGGACTTTCTCAGAGGAAGGGTACTTAGGGAAGCCCGAAGTCAACAGGGGAGATTTTTTTTTCTTAAAGATATTAGAGACATTTGAAACTTCTGGAGCATTCAGCTACAATAAACATTGTATAGAACCCTGCTCCTATGCAGATTAACATAATACCTCATGGTAAGGTTTGTTTGCCTCATGTCCTATCATGCCTAGCTTTCCAGAAAAATTACAAAGCATACTAAAAGACTAGACAAAATACAGTCTTCAGAGACAAGGCAAGCATGAGAGATAGACTCACATGCCACAGATGTTAGAATTATCAAACATGAATTTATACTATGACCAATGTGTTAGAAACTCTAATGGAAAAAGTATAAACAGGCATCAACAGAATGATAATGTAAGCAAAAAGATGGAAAATATAAGAAAGAATCAAAAGACTAAAAAAATGCTATAGCAGAATGAAGAATGCCTTGGGTATCATTAATAGGCTGTGCATGTCTAGGAAAGAATAAGGATGCTTGAATATAAGACAACAGGAACTTCCTACAGTGAAATGAAACAAGAATAAATAATGAAAATGTAGGACAGTCCAAGAACTGTGCAATAATTTCAGAAAGTATCATAAATGCATAACCAGAATATTAGAAGAAGAAAGGAAGAATGGAAAAGAATATTTGAAGTCAAGGCTGTTACAAAATTAATGACAGACCCCAAACCACAAACCCAGGAAGCTCAGAGAACGCCAGGCACATTAAGTACCAAACCAAAAAGCAAAAACATCTACAGTTAGTCATATCACCTTCAAGTTGCAGAAAATCAAAGATAAAAAGGAAATCTTACAAGAATTTAGAGAAAAGAAATCATTTTGCTTACACAGGAAAAGAATACAAGGATAAGAATTACAGTGACTTTATTGTCAGAAACTATGCAGGCGAGAGGAGAGACTAGAATGAAATATTTGAAGCACTTAAGCCAAAAACCCAAACAAAGCAACACACACACACACATGAATCCTATAACCAATAAAACTTTTTTTCATAAAATGGAGGAGAAATAAAGACTCTCAAAACCAATACAAATTGAAGGCATTTACCCCTGGTGCCTCCTGGCCCTGTAGAAAAAGTTAAAGGAAGTTGTTCAGGAAGAAAGAAAATGATAGTAAACCAGAGTCTCAGATCTATATGAAGAAAGAAAGAACATTGGAGAAAAAGTAAGGATAAAATAAATCTATTTTTCTTATGAATAATTAATCCAAAAGATAAATGTTTGTATAAGGTAATAATAACATCAAGGCTTTGCACGATTATAATATAGGAATAAGTGCAATAAATGATGGCAATACCATAGGGGACAGGAAGGTGGAATTGGAAATACTTTGGAATACACAGAACTTATGAGGCACCTACCTCACCAAATGAACTAGTACAGAGTTATTTGAAGGTGGACTTAGATTTATTTAAAAGTGTATATCACAAACCATAGAGCAACCACTAATATTTTAATTGATGTAATATGAATTAAAATTTTAAAAAAGTTAAAAATAAGTATAATTAATATACTAAGAGAGGCCATTAAAGGAAATCACACAAAATGTCCAGTTAGAACTAGAGAAGGCATAAAAAGAGGGGAACATACCCCCTTAGAGCCTTTTGCTAGAAATACATTTACAAATACATTTACATGCTTGAAAAAGTAGCATGTAACTCTGATATCCTTTGTCCTTTAGTAAATAATCCATTGTTATTAAATAGTAGAGGAAGTCTTGGAAAACACAGTATTTTATGGTTTGCAACTCTTCTCACAAAATTTTGTCTTACAATTGAGTTAACTTGCTGCTGTGTACAACCAATCCCCTCCCGTTGGTGGTATTCAGATTGTAGGACCATGTGTCCCAGCATGTGCTCTTTTCGCTGTTCCATTAAATTTTTAAAATCCAGTTAAATAAAATAGAATTAGCTAGAATATCCACAAGCTACTTAATTCTCTCATAATTAATTCCAAGATGGATCCAGTAACTGGAATATTTGGATAATTGCTGTGGAGGAAGATAGAGCTCAATCAAGGTAAAAACAAAATAGTGATTACAGTGCTTCCCAGTAACTGCTATCTTGATGGTATCTGGTCCAAAGATGTTTCTCAATAAAATGACCATCTAAGAGTGACACTGGTAGCTCAAAAGATTAGATAAGAAGATTCAAAACTCTCTTTTTAGAGTTTCAATTAACAATTTATTTTCCCCAATAGACTTGGCTTAACATAATAATTGTTTAAAATATATTTTAAAATGTAAATGCTTTACTTATATTTCTCCTTGTAACATTTACATCCATGTTACATCAGTGAAAATTTTCATCGTGTTTGTCATTACTTAGATTCCTTAACAAATATAAGATTATCATAGCAAAACATAAATAAAACTATTTCAGAACAGTTAGATATTAAAATTAATTAAATTTAATTATAAATTATTTAGTGCACATCAGAAACTTCAACAAGTCCTGTAAAAATGAACAAGACATGAGTTCAGCAGAGGAATTCAATGAACTCATATGGAACAATCCATTTTTAATAAAACAGTTATTAAAAATGTATTATTTTGTAAATAATAGTTATTTCTAAAACCAGAAGTCTCTTTTATTTATTGTATTCATGATTTTTCTTTTTAGTAAAAATTAGTCAATTAACAAATTTTCCTAAATTTTGATTTTCTGCTCAACTTGATGTGCTCAAGGTCTAACAAAATTACCAGTTACCCTTCTTTCTTCTCATGCATGACTGATCTCACTAAATTATCTTGGTACATTTTCAAATTGGCCTTGGATGTGCTTTTAGAATCTTTTTAAAGGACTTAATATGTGTCTTCTATTTAGAATAGCCATACAAGATGAAATTCATTTGCCACCCTTGGTCTAGACTAATCAGTCATCATATTGTCTGTCACAAATAAAAACATTAAGAAAGGTCTGTGTAAATGTAGGATCATATTCTCATTCATTTGAAGACATATGAAGAACTATATGGAAGAAGAGATAAAGTAAATTTAAAATAAAGTTTAGGGTTCAGTTGGACAGGAAAAGAGAATCAAAGTCAGAAAGAGTTCCCAAAAGAACAAACCCCACTAATTCCTAGCATTCTAAGATAATATTGTGATTAATTGTTCTTTCAAAAACCTTAAAACATACAAGGGGAAAAGACTTGAAAATAGTGTGTCTTGGTACGAATAAAACCACATTTCTTTCATTGAAAACCACACATTTTAATAATGTTATTTCTGTTACCAGAATGTACTTTATAAAAACACTTAAAAGAAATTTGCTTTCTATTATTCCCAAAACTAGATTTCAAGGAATAATAATCACCTGTGCTTTTATGAATTTAGCTTTATGTAGAATGTTATAGTTCATAAATTTGAGTTATTTCAATTGGCATATTATACAAAGTTGAATTTTTACCCAAATTTGGATTTTTAAATGCACTTAAAACAAAAATCATTTCACCACAAACACATTTGCACCAGATTGTTTATTGCAGCTCAATTCATAACTGCAAATAACCCAAATACCCATCAACCCATAAATGGATTACCAAACTGTGGGATATGCATACCATGGAGTACTATTAAGACATAAGAAAGATGGGGACTTACGTCTTTTATGTTTACGTGGATGGAGTTGTAACACATTCTTGTTAGTGAAGTATCTTGTATCTTAAGAATGAAAAAAGAAAAAATCCAATGTACTTAATACTAATATGAAACCAATAGATAAACAATTACATGCTCACACAATAAAACACAAAAATAGTCTAGCAAGGGGAAGGGAGAGGATGGAAAGTGGATGGGAGGGAGGGTGATAGGAGGGATCTCATTTAATGTGAGCAATATGAGGGTGTTCAGCACGCCCTCTGGATGAAGGACTCTCCTACAACTTGAACTTTACCTTGGAAGTGAGAACAATGTAACCTAAAAATTTGTACTTCATATTCATTTGAAATTAAAAAAATTTAAAAATGCACTTAAGGTGTCTTAAGAGACATTTAAACATGAATTAGTATATTTAATTATAACATGCAGCATATAACAGATCATCTTACAACTCGAAGTGCTTCATCTGTGAACAAAGAGAAGAGTTGTATAAAACTTAATCATTTAAAAGCATCAAGTGAGTTGATAAAATATGGAAGGTAAGAGTGACTAAGACTGTAGAGAAGAGGGAACTATGGAAAGACTGAACCTTCAGCAGCTTTGTCATAAGGATATATTCCAATCTGTCAATTGGCAAGAGATTGAGAATCCAGGTTTGCATTGGCAAAAGGGTGCTGCTGGAGAATAGAACCTTGCAGAGACCTTTTGTCTAGTCTCAGAGAGCAGAGTGACAATATTAAACACTTGAATGTATCTGGTGCTCAGTTTTCTTGAAGACATTTGCTGAATTTTGAAGCTTTATGATGCAGGAGGCAAAGAAACCAAGATTAAAATAAAAAAACAAACAAACAAACAAAAAAACCCCAAAGCAAGCAAGCAAACACACAAGCAAAGAAAAAAACCTGTGAAAAGCGCAGCACAGATTTTGGGATATTCATGGTTCAAAAAAGTGGATGATTTGCAATAAGGACCCCCTATAGAAGAGGATCTAGATAACATATTCTCAGCTGAACATGTTCTTGGCTGAGAACACTGATCAGCCATGCCCAACTAACAGGGCATAAGAACTTGGCCTATGTCCAGTTGACAGACTTATACAATATTGTGTTTGACTTCTCAGATAAGTTCAAGTTTACTAAATTGACATTTATTTTAGTTATTATTCAAGGTATAGAAGAACTTACACATTTCATTCCTTTAAATTAATAAGTAGTTTAATTTATAAAAGCATTTATTTTTAGAAATAAATCCTTTCAGAAATAAATCTAATGTTGCAAAGTGTTATTACTCCATAAATTTCAGATTTCTGAGAACACCCAGATCTTATAACTTTAGACCATGTATATTTTCCAAAATTATCTAGGTAGTACTGTTATTAAGAATATATTTTAAACTTAATTTTGGAATACTACTTCATGTAGAGTTAATGTAAATAAAAGCATCTATAAACTCTATATTTCCTACCATTTACCTTGTTTTTTAGAGATAAGGCTTAAAAGTAGTTATTGTAATAATATAAAGCCTACAAATTGTTATAAAAAACTTTCTAGTCCGAAAAATTGTTATTTTTCTTTGCTTTAAAGGCAGCATCTTGCTCTGTCACAGGCTGAAATGCAGTGTGTGATCATAGTTCACTGCAGCCTCAGGAGTCCAAATAATCCTCATAGCTAGGACTACAGGCACACCATGCTCAGCTAATATTTCAATATTTTTTGTTAAGACAGAGTTTTACTGTGTTTACCAGGCTGGTCTTGAACTCCTGGGCTGAAGCAAGGCTACCACCAAAGTCTCCCAAAGCTCTGAAATTACAGGCGTGATCCACAGTGCCAGACCTAAAATAATTATTTTATTTATTCTTCACAGACAGCCTCACAAACTGAGGTCTAAAATTCTGGTATTAATGCTCCTGTTTTACATATTAGAAAACTGAAATTCAAAATCCCAGGTCATTTGCTTGCACTATTCTATGTCATCCTACACAACACTGGAGCTGTCTCCTTATTAAATCTTTTTGCAATATATGGCATTGTAGACTATGCACTGTTTCCTAAAACTCTCTCCAAAAACATCAATGAACTTGATTATATTCAAATGAGGATGTATTTCTTTTCCTTTCTGTCTTCTTCTTTTCTTTTTTTTATTAAATCATAGCTGCGTACATTAATGCAATCATGGGGTACAATGTGCTGGTTTTACACACAATCTGAAATGCTTTCATCAAACTGGTCAACAGAGCCTCCATGACATTTTCTTAGTTATTGTGTTAAGGCATTCATATTCTACACCTAGTAAATTTCACATGTACCCTTGTAAGATGCACCATAGGTGTGGTCCCACCAATTACCAATTACTCTCCCTCCACCCATCCTCCCCCCCTCCCCTTTCCCCTTCTTCTTGGGCTATAATTGGGTTATAGCGTTCATAAGAAAGCTATAAATTGGTGTCATAGAAAGACTGAGTACATTGGATACTTTTTCTTCCATTCTCGAGATACTTCACTAAGAAGAATATGTTCCAGCTCCATCCATGTACACATGGCTTAAACTGTCCTCTAAAGAGATACAGGTTGGCTGGCTGGATACAGAAACTCAGGCCAAATATCTGGATATCTGCTGCATACAGGAATCTCATCTCACCTTAAAAGGTAAGTATAGACTCAGGATGAAGGAATGGTCATCTATATTTCAGGCAAATGGAAATCAGAAAAAAAGCAGGTGTTGCAATTTTATTTGCAGATGCAATAGGCTTTAGACCAACAAAAATAAGAAAAGATAAGGATGGTCACTTCATATTTGTTAAGGGTAATACTCAATAGGATGAGATTTCAATTATTAATATTTAATGTACCCAATCAGAATGTGCCTCAATTTATAAGAGAGACTCTAACAGACATGAGCAACTTGATTTCCTCCAGCACCATAACTGTCAGAGATTTTAATACTCCTTTGGCAGTGTTGGATAGATTCTTCCCTAAGAAGCTAAGCAAAGAAATTTTAGATTTAAACTTAACCATTCAATATTTGGATTTAACAGATATTTGCAGAACATTTCATCCTAACAAAACTGTATACACATTATTCTCATCAGCCCACAGAACATACTCCAAAATTGATCACATCTTACATTATAAGTCTAACCTCAGCAAATTTAAAAGAATAGAAATTATTCCTTGCATCTTCTCAGACCATCATGGAATAAAAGTTGAACTCAATAACAACAGGAATTTACATACTCATACAAAAGAATGGAACCTAAATAACCTTATGCTGAATGATAGCTAGATCAGAGACGAGATTAAGAAGGAAATTACCAGATTTTTGGAACAAAATGATAATGAAGACATGAATTATCAGAACCTTTGGGATACCGCAAAGGCAGTCTTAGAGGGAAATTTATACCACTGCAAGCCTTCCTCAAGAGAATGGAAAGAGAGGAAGTTAACAACTTAATGAGACATCTCAAGCAACTGGAAAGGGAAGAACATTCCAACTCCAACCCAGCAGAAGAAAAGAAATAACCAAAATTAGAGCAGAATTAAATGACATTGAAAACAAAAGGATTATACAACAGATCAATAAATCAAAAGTCGGTTTTTTGAAAAGGTCAATAAAATAGTTAAACCTTTGGCTAACCTAACCAAGAAAAAAAGAGTAAAATCTCTAATTTCATCAATCAGAAATAGTAAAGACAAAATATCAACAGACCCCTCAGAAATTCAAAACCTTAATGAATATTAGAAGAAACTTTATTCTCAGAAATATGACAATCTGAAGGAAATGGACCAATTCTTGGAAGCATACCACCTTATAAGACTTAGCCAGAATGTAGTGGAAATGTTGAACAGGCTTATATTAAGTTCTGAAATAGCATCAACCATACAAAATCTCCTTAAAAAGAAAAGCCTGGGACCAGATGGCTTCACATCAGAATTCTACCAAACCTTTAAAGAGGAACTAGTACCTATATTACTCAACCTTTTCCAAAATATAGAAAAAGAAGGAATACTACCCAACACATTCTATGAAGCAAACATCACCTTGATCCCCAAATCAGGAAAAGACCCAATAAGGAAAGAAAATTATAGACCAATTTCACTAATGAATATTAATGCAAAAATATTCAACAAGATCCTAACAAACAGAATCCAGCAACACATCAAACAAATTATACACCATGACCAAGTGGGTTTTATCCCAGAGTCTCATGGCTAGTTCAATATACATAAATCTATAAATATAATTTATCACATAAATAAATTAAAAAACAAAGACCATATGATTCTCTCAATTGATGCAGAAAAAAACATTTGATAATATCTAGCATCCCTTCATGATCAGATCACTTAAGAAAATTGGTATAGAGGAACATTTCTTAAACTGATAGAGGCCATCTACAGCAAACCCACAGCCAACATTGTATTGAGTGGAATTAAGTTGAAATCATTTCCACTCAGATCAGGAAGGAAGCAAGGTTGCCCATTGTCTCCACTGCTTTTTAACATTGTAATGGAAGTCTTAGCCATTGCAATTAGGCAAGAAAAGGTGATCGAGGATATTTTTTAATTATGAAACTATCACTATAGCTAAGAGGTGAATGAAGCTCAGGGCCAGTGGTGCAATGGATAACATGTCTGACTATGGAGAATACACAGAGAACTCAAACTAATCAATAAGAAAATAACAAATAACCCCATTTCTATGTAGGCAAGAGACTTGAACAGAAACTTCTCTGAAGAAGACAGGTGTGTGGCCTATAGACACATGAAAAAAATGCTCATCATCTTTAATCATTAGAGAAATGCAAATCACAACAACTTTAAGATATTATCTATATTATCTAACTCTAGTAAGATTAGCCCACATAACAAAATCCTAAAACTGGCTCGGCGCCTGTGGCTCAATCGGCTAAGGCGCCAGCCACATACACCTAAGGTGGCGGGTTCGAATCCCCAGCCCGGGCCCGCCAAACAACAAAGATGGCTGCAACCAAAAAATGGCCAGGCATTGTGGCGGGCGCCTGTGGTCCCAGCTACTTGGGAGGCTGAGGCAGGA
>CAUYQV010042338.1:0-16783 GCA_963574575.1 Galagoides demidoff
ACAGATGAGTGGACGTGGTACTTTATTCATACTCAAAGAGATAAGATGTCTCTTGCTTAAGGAATTTCTTCTATTTATGACAATTTTCTTCCTGGAATCCAGAATTTTCCTCTATTATTTTTGAAGGACAGGGAATAGACACTATACCAATATCCTACATTTCTGAAAGATCAGAAAATATGCTGATATCCTACATAACTGAAAAAATTGTGGAAGGTCATAAATTAGTTTTGTAGGTAGAAGAACCTTGCTTCTTTAAAATACCAAATTTACTGTAATCCTTGTGCTCTGGGAGGTCAATAGGGGTGGATTCCTGAGCTTGGGAGTTCGAGACCAGCCTGAGCAAAAGTGAGACCCCCGTATGATAAAATGATTTTTTTAAAATTCTGGGTAGAACCTAGTAATGGAATTGCAGGATCAAATAGAAGGTCTGTTTTGAGTTCTTTGAGGATTCTCCATACTTCTTTCCAAAGAGTCTGTATTAGTTTGCAGTCTCACCAACGGTATAAAAGTGTTCCGTTCTCTCCAAATCCACGTCAGCATCTGCAGCTTTGCAACTTTGTGATGTGGGCTCTTCTCATGGGGGTGAGGTGATATCTCAGGGTGGTTTTGATTTTCATTTCTCTGATGATTAGGGATGATGAGCATTTTTTCATATGTTTGTTAGCTTTTCATCCGTCTTCCTCAGACAAAATTCTATTCATATCTCTTGCCTGGTGATAGATGGGATCGTTTGCTCCTTTTTTGTGTTGATGAATTTGAACTCTGTTGATTCTAGTTATCAACCCTCTGTCAGATTTGTAACATGCAAATATATTTTCCTATTCTGAAGGTTGTCTATTTGCTTTCATTGTTGTGTCCTTAGCTGTACAGAAATAAGGAGATTGAATTTGATGACCTCTAAGTCTCCTTCTTCTCTGCTAGTCAACATAGTATTTGCATAGCCTTGGAAAGATAAACTCCTATTATGCTATGTGATCAGTTCTTAATTATGAATGTTAAGATTATGGCATCTTTAAAACATTGTCATTTCATGAATCTGTAATGGGTTGACTCTTCTCTAGCTTATGGGTGATGTGAATTGGGTTGAAAGTGAAATTTTCCTTTAATCATAACTAAAATTGCAGTCATGACTAAAGTTGCGGTATAGACTGCAACTACTCTTCACATGGGAACAAGTCACTTTCCCAGACTACAAAATGAATCAGAAGATGAGGGGAAATTAGGAAGCTTGAGTTGGATTCCATGGGCCTTGTCTGAGGAAATAAGAAGTTTTTGAGCCCATAGTTGAATAAGAAGAAATTAGGCTGTGCTCATACAGACGTAAGCATGACTGGGGGGGAAATAAGGCAAGCAAATTTTATGAAAGCTCTGTTTTCCCCGGGTTTTCTAAACCTGTTTATATGCTTCAGTTACGTAAATCCCTCTCAGATTCCTGGTAAGTAAAATTCTAGTATATTCATAATTACTACAGTATAAAATGTTTCTGTAGTTGCCAAAATGTGTTTGCATGTAAGCAAACCTTGTGTCACCCCTATCAAGGATAATTACAAAAAGAAGGGATTGGATATAGAAAAGTGGAAAGAAGAAAACAATGAAAGCAATAGACAGTTTTTTTCAGTGCTGCTTTAGGAAAACAAATAAAAATATGATAGTTTCACCTCCAAACATGAAGGTTTATAATTCTAAAAACTCCTGATCTGACTTTCAGTTCTGGTCATGATGAAGTAATATCATCCTCCCCAGATAAACACTGGACAAAATATAGGAAGCAAGCGTTTTCAGTCAGTAGATAACAGACAGCACAGGGACTGTCATCTTTTACAAAATGGAAACCGTACATTTGTCCTGGCATTCTACCTAGGGGCACTTTACAAACTGTGAAGAAAAATGAAGCCAAAACAGATGGCAGTGGTCTCACTGGGCTGAGGCTACAGAGATTTTGTTCATGGCTATTTAGGCAGCTAGAATTTGGGAGTTAGAGCACTATAGAGGAGGGAGCTTCTCAGAGAAGGAGCTACAGAAATCTTGGATTCTCAAAGGCTCCTTTAAGCCCTTGAGTCTTTCGTGGGAGACTAAACTGTTAATGTAACTTGAGACCCTGTAGGTCCAAGAACAGCTACTGCAGGGATCTGAGCAGACAGAGGATCCAGAAATTGTGTAGGGCTGGGAAATGTTGCAGTTCTGACCAGCCAGAATGGAGAGAACTTGCTAAATTCCTTACATAGTCAGTCAAAAGCCTAGAAAGGCCACACCTACAACAAGGTGTATCTAAGACCCGCCTTAAGAAAGCCCAAAACAAGTCTCAGCAAAATCAAACTTATTCATTAGCACAGTAATTGGACATCAGAAGGGAACTCCACGCACTTTAAAGAAAAATATCAAAATCCATCACTAAGCAGCATTCTCAAAGTTCAGCACTCAATCAAAAAGTACCAGATATGACAAGAAGCAGGAAAAAGTAGACCACGGTCCTAAGGAAACAAAGTTAAGAGAAACGGATCCAAAGATGACATATGCTGGAATTATTAGACAAGACTTTAAAACAGCTATGATACATTTGCTCAAGGATTTAAAGGAAAAGATGAACATAAGGTGTTAATAGATGTGGAATCTCAACCAAGAAAGGAAAAGCATTTAGAAAAAGGAACAAAAAGGAAATTATAGAACTGAAAAATAAAATATATAAAACATAAAATTTTACTAGATTGAGTTAATCATCATTTAGACATTGCACAAGAAAAACCAGTGATCTTATAAACAGAATAACAGAAATACCAAAACTAAAGCACAGAGAGAAAAAAGGATTAAAAAACATGGGCAGAGCCTCAGTGCCCTGTGAACAGTAGCAAGTAATCCAATAAACATATAACTAGAATCACAGAGAAGAAAGAAAGAGAGATTGAGGAAGAAAAAAATATTTGAAGAAATAATGCTTGAAAAAATTACAAACTTTTGGAAGATTTTTATTTTATTTTTTTTGAGACAGAGTCTCACTGTTACCCTCAGTAGAGTGCTATGGCATCATAGCTCACAGCAACCTCAAACTGTTGGACTTAAGCAATTCTCTTGCCTCAACCTCCCAAGTAGCTTAGACTCCAGGCACCTGCCACATCGCCCAGATTTTTTTTTGTTGCAGTTGTCATTGTTATTTTTTAGCTGGCCCAGGCCAGGTTTGAACCCACCAGCCTGTATGTGGCCGGTGCCCTACCCACTGAACTACGGGTGCCGCCTCTTTTTAAAAAAATTTTCTTTATAGATAAATTGACTGTTAAAAGAAATCCAAACAATGTATTGTGGGTTTATAGTATATGCCAAAGTCAGATTAAAACAACAATAATGCAAAGATGAGAAAGTGATAAGTAGGTGTACCCTTATCCCTAGGAGTCACTGGGAGTTGGTTCCAGGATCCCCAAATCTGCAGATGCTCAAATCCCTTACAGGAAATAGCATAGTATTTG
The DNA here is from genome assembly GCA_963574575.1 of Galagoides demidoff. Lineage (NCBI taxonomy): Eukaryota > Metazoa > Chordata > Mammalia > Primates > Galagidae > Galagoides > Galagoides demidoff. Next base: position 3,462 of record CAUYQV010042338.1, read on the forward strand.
CATATAACCTCCTCACATTCTTCTGTATACATTTCTAGATTACTTATAATACCTAATACAATGTACATGCCATATAAATAATTGTTATCCTGTGTTATTATTTTTATTGTTGTATTGTTATTTTATGGGATTTAAAAAATATTTAATCCATGTTTATTGAGGCTGCAGATGTGGAACCCACAAATATACAGGGCCTACTATGTTCTGTTTAAGATTTTATATGGGAAGTGGCATATAAATGTGACAAGGATGTAATGATAATCTTTGTAGTAACTATTATAAACAAAAACAGATATAACTCCAAAATCCAACTCAGGGAAAAATGGAATACCAAACAAACAAACGAAGTCAATTAATCAAAAAAAAAAAAAAGGGAATGATGTTAAAAAAAAAAAATGGGACAAATGGAAAATAATTAGCAAACATACCCCTGAGCCAAGTGTAATGGTGCCTGAGGAAACTCAGTTCCTGTGGAAAATGCCCTTATAAATATCGTTATAGTCACTATATCACATAATCGGAACAATAATACCTATGATAATTTATACATATAAAATTAGTATAAATGATTATTCATAATTTCCATTTACTATTTTGTTCTCCAAAGAAATTTTTAGGACCTTCTTACCCGGCAGTTTCAACAAGAATCTTGGAAATTCTGCTTTGCTGCAGATAAAATACATCAGGAAACTAAGAATTATTTTCCCCATGATGGAGAGATTTCTGATTCAGCTTTTCTGTGACCGCTTGAGACAACAAGCTTTGGGTACACAGACTTTGATTTAAGTTGCCAAGCCAGAGATTCTGCGTACCTGCTGCCCTGGCCTCCTGAAGGAGGCAGTGGGAGAGCTGTTTAGCAAACAGATGTTCCGTGGGAGTGTTGATCAGTCCTCCGCATGGACCTGGGGTCAGCCAGCTGCTGGACGGCAGAGAAAGATGATGAGCCAGGTGCAAATGTCCCCCGCCAATGTGGGAGGGTGACCCGAAGGTTGACAGATGGCCGGACTGAGAAACAGATCATGGGTGTTGTAGACACAAGTAACCCGAGCCTCAAAGCAGGAATTTGTTTATGGTAGATCCGGAATTCCAGAGGCCACTTCGGAAAAGGGCATGAGGAAGGGAAGGCGTGGGAGGAAGGGTGACTCTAGGGTACAATAAAATCAGATTATGGGAGAGGATAAAGACAAGCTGAGAAGGCTTAATTCTCTGTTTATTTCCTCCGGATTTTCCTTTTGCATTGACTTGCATCTTTAGGGATGGTCAGTCGGCCTGGGCTGTGCCCAGGGGAACACGATATATTTTTTTTTTTCTTAAAGCGGAGCAGGACACCGGATGTCTATTGCTCCACAGGGGGAGGCAACGCCTCTTGATGGGAGAGAATCAAGACCCAAGTGTGGACTCTCCAGTTTAGGAAATGTCCCTTCTGGAACACATATTTGAAGAGCTCCTGATTTCATGTATGGAGGCAGCTTCTTTCTTTACAGACGATGTCTGTAAAGATTGAATTCCATCACTGTTGTGGTAATGTGAGCATGGGCCACTTAACCCCCACGTGGTTCCTTTTCTCTATTCTATAAACTGGGGAATAGGATATTTACAATGTACCCAACTGATGGGAAGTCTCATAAAACAAAGTAATGACAAAGACTTTTATGTTGTGCATGTGTGATAAAATAAAATTGGCTCCATATAACCCATTACACATTGAAAACAATGAAGTCAATGTGCCACTTACGATAACTAATGAAATCTAATTTAAATGCAAACTTCAGTAATTCATAAAAGTAGGGGAGGAGGGAATGCCATGGACTCAGTGTTTTTACTTTAGTTTAAACACATGAGAGTTGTTTTCTTGTTTCCCAAAGACTGCTGGATAGTCATAAAGCCGAGATATTGCCTACCAAAAATGTTGTAGGTCTATGAAGTTTCTAGAAGTTATTTTTATCATCTTAGCAGTATTTCTAAAGAGGAATTAAATACAAGGATTAGTCTCTCCTATGTCTAATTTCTTTTGTTTCCAGTGAATTTAGAAAACTTCACTTTTTAAAATTAATGTCACCATAGCACCGTCAGATTAAAAACATATATATTTGTTCGACTCCTAATTTTTTCTGAGAAAAACTCCCTCTCCAGTTCTGGTGTATAAATTGGACTTTTACGACTTGTTGATCACAAATTGTGATCAAGTAGTTGTCCCTATAAGGAGCTTCAGAACCATCTTGCTTCATATGGCCAGTCAAACAGGCAAAGGCAAGTCCAGTTATATGATTATTTTCCAAACCTCATGTTTGGTTGCTTTGTTTTACTTTTAAATGTGGCCAATTTCAAATGCCTCTGGGCTCATGAGTAATGTTAAAACAAATACGTACATGAATGGAAAGCAGCAGGCAACCTCTCTCCTACGCAATCAGGCTTCAGCTGTCTGCATGGCAAAGGTCCTAAAAATTTTATTTTTTTTTTTGCACAAAGCTTTTGAGGTCAAGAAACCCAAGCTATGTAGAATAATTTGCTCTTACTTCTTTTTTGGAGGGTTCTGGTTTTTGTGTATAGGGGATTATCCATTGCCTGTAGCTCATTAATCAAGGTAGCTTTTGATTATGAGAAGTGCTATCCAAAAAATAGTACTCGGAGGACTTGGCAGGGAGGTACCGTGCCCGTCCCTGGAACGAGCCAGAACACCCTGAACTCTGCCAACTATGATTACCCTTGACATTAATTGAAGATGCTGAGAGATATAAGCCTTCCTGAGTTTAGCCACCTGGAGCAGATTAAAATCCGGGTCCTGCCGGTGAGGAGGTCTGAGGGATTGGGAATACAAGGCTGTTTTAATCTTTTCCAAGTCAGGCTGTTTAGAAATATCCATATATCAAATGTTCATGGATCTCATACAATTACCCTCTCAGGGGAGAATTCAATTGCCAGTAACATGAAGTGGGATTAACTTGTTGTGGTGAGCCATCTGGAGAGAGAAGATGCACTGTTCCCTGTAAATATGTTCAGAGATTTGCCGCCGTGGTTGTGAAGAACTAGCTGAAGGTGCTCAAAGGCACAAAGGATGAAAGCCTTGCTCAGTGGGCCCAGTGAAATTAAAATGCAGCTGGGGGAGAATTTAGCTCCCTCTGTGCTGAGATATATTTTTTGGCATGAGATGGTGATATTGGATTTCAGGGACCAGGCTGAGTGTTTGTAAAGACAAAAATTAAAATATTAAGAAAAAAAAGGCCAGTGGAAATTGTACTGAAACTGTGTGGCATGAAGTAAAGAGAGTGCATGGAATAAAAGTGGGTAGAGTTGGAATTCGGCTCTCTGGATTTATTCTAGAGTGCTGGATAAAAGCTGGCTCCATTGAGGAGCAAAGGAATGAATTTAGATCAGCTCTGGAAAGTGGAGGATCCAGAGGAGCACTTAGAGGTAGAGAAAGTCTTTACATTTTAATGAAAAAAAAAATTAATTGGCTGAGTCTGGAGATAGATACAAGATGGTCCGGACATGAAGAGCTCAGAAGACCAATGGCCAAAGTCAGAGTTCCCTGGCACCAAACTCAAGTTCATCCTGAAATGATGGCGGTCTGTAGAACAGTAAAGATGCCAGGCCTCTGCAGGGGGCGACACTAACCTCTACTAAAAAAATAAGTGATAGCCATAACAATTTGTCCTGACAGCCATTGTGATATGAGGACAGAACCAGATAGATCAGAAAAATAAAAGATTACTTTAAAATTAGGTTTATTAAATTCCACCATCTTTACAATCAAAAGAACTAACAAACTATATACAAAGTATCTTCTTCCATTTATAAATTAATTATGATACATTCAAACAATAGGAAGCCATTACAATTATGACACGTAGCTCCACTGGTTGATTTTGAGCAATAGACAAGCCTTCTAAATGCATTTGATGAGGCTAGAATAAGCTTGATACTAAAACAAGGCAACGGCAAGAAATGAGAAAGGAAAATTATAAACTAACGTCAGTTTTGAACAGACTCAAAAATCCTAAATAAGATATAGGCAAACAAAATCTAAAATTGTGTTAAAAAGAAACAAAAACAGCAGACCATGACCAAATAAGGTTGATCTCAAAGTTTCAATGATGGGTTTGCATTAGTAGAAAATCTATTTATGTGATACTCTTTTACATTAACAGAGCAAAAGAAAAGTCAAATCATTTCATTGGATCAGGAAAGTCAAAATAAAATTCAACCCTGTAGCTCATTAATCAAGGTAGCTTTTGAAAACTCTTAGTGAATGGCCAGGGCAGTGGCTCATGCCTAGCCCTCTGGGAGGCTAACGCTGGTGGATGGCTTGAGCTCAGGCATTCCAGACCAGTTGGAGCAAGAGTAAGACCCCATGTCTAAAAATAGCCGGGTGTTGTGGCTGGACACTGTAGTCCCACCTACTTGGGAGGCTTGAGGCAAGAGGATCACTTACATCCAAGAGTTTGAGGTTGCTGTGAGCTGTGACACCACAGTACTCTACCCAGGGCCACGAAATGAGACTGTCTCAGAAAAAAAGAAGAAGAAAGAAGAAGAAGAAAACAAACTCTTAATGAACTAGGAATAGAAGGGAACTTCTCTATCTTAACAAAGATTAACTACCAAAAATCTACAACAAACATCTATGTTATGTCTTGGGGAAAAATTAGAAGCATTTCCTTTAGAGTCAGGAGCAAAACTAGACCACTGCTGTCACTACTTCTACTCAACATTGATTGGAGAGCCAAGCTAGCACAACAAGAAATGTGTAGGACAGAAAAGGAAGAAAGATGATGTGATAAGATTGTTTTCATAGAAAATTTAGGAAACTCATGTACCAAAAATATCATGAGTGAAATAAAAATTCAATCCATATAATGAGAGAAAATTGCTGAAACTCATGCAATCAATCAATAATTGGCATGCACCATAAAGAATTCCAGGCTCGGTGCCTGTGGCTCAAATGGCTAAGGCGCCAGCCACATACACCTAAGGTGGCAGGTTCGAATCTAGCCTGGGCCCACCAACAACCATGATGGCTGCAACCAAAAAATAGCCAGGCGTTGTGGCGGGCGCCTGTGGTCCCAGCTACTTGGGAGGCAGAGGCAGGAGACTTGCTTCAGCCCAGGAGTTGGAGATTGCTGTGAGCTGTGATGCTACAGCACGCTACCCAGGGGGACAGCTTGAGGCTCTGTCTCAAAAAAAAAAAAAAAAAAAGAATTCCAACAAAGCTATATTAAAAGAGAAAAAGTCTAAAGGAAAAAGATGCTCACAATTCACAGGGAGAAAACCCTAGTGGCTAGCAAATATCTGAAAAGATTCTAATTCCATTAACAATCAGGAAGTTGAAAATTAAAAATAAATGATACCCCATATTGTAGCTATTATATTGGTCAAAAACTAGTAAATTTCATAACATCAAGTATTAGTGAAGAGGTTGGGAAAGGGGGACTCACATACTTTCTTGGAAAAACCACTTGGAAGAGCAAGTCTGCATTAGAGAAATCTTGCATGCCCAAGAAAGTGTGTACAAAGTTGTTCATTGTCGAATGGTTTGTCATAGCTAAAGTATGAAAATATCTTACCGTCTCTAGGATAACAGATATCCTCTGGTTTACTGATATGATGGATTCTAGTCATCAGTTTAAAGGAACTCAATCTCCCTCTCTCACACACAATAAATCTTTAAAAAACATGATACTGAATGATAAACTCAAGTTGCAAAAGTGTTTTAAAAGACACTAAATGATGGTTTAAATTGTTTTAACATACAGTCATCTGTTATAAAAGTACCAAAACACATGCAGACGAGAGAAGAAAGAAACGGAAAAGAGAAAATGAGGCAGGAGAACTTAGATGTGTTGTCATGTTAATTTCTCAGGAAAGAGAGATAGGACAATGCGGGGATGACAGAATACCAAGCAAATATAAACAACTTTTAACATCTGTACATTAATATACTCTGCTGGTTACATATTTATATCTGTTACACTGTAGCCCTTATTTCCTGGATTTTAAATATCTCATAATTACACAATAATTTTTAAAAGATACTCCTGGAACATTAAGTGAAAAATGTAAATGTTTCAGTTAGACCTACAGGTGCTAAAGATGAAAGACTCATTTCAAACTGGCTTTTGAAAAATGATGAAGGAATTTATGAAGTAAATGAGAAGTCAAGATGTAACCGGCAGGTGAGTTTCAGCATCTCGAACGATATCACCGGTGGCTCAGATTCTCCAGATCTCCCCGTTGTTTTCCAAATTGCTTCACTGTTGGTTCTACACAATCTCCCCAACCTGCCCCCTAGCATTACAGACTCTCCTTCGTGATGCTTCCAGATTTCAATTCTCATTCTCACAATATACTGTCCAGGGAAAGAAAGACAAAGCTGGCTCTTCCCCTTGGGCTCAGTACAATTCCTTGGCCCTCAGTGGTTCTGTCTGACTTACGTGCCCATCTCTGATCTGATCCTTGGGGCTAATATTATGGAATCAGTTAAGTGGCCTAAGTTAGTCAGTGTGTATGTCTAGGCCAGTGGTTCTCACCAAGGGTGATTTTGCTCCCTGGGGGATATTTGGCAATTATCTGGAAACATGTTTGGTTGTCCTACTGGAGAAGGATGCTACTGGCATCTGGTGGCTAGAGACCAGGAATGGTGCTGAACATCCTACCATGTGCCGGGCAGTCACAACTTACTCCCCTCACCCCTACACACATGCAAGTGTACACCAAAGAATTATTTGGCTCAAAATGTCTGTAGTGCAGAGGTAATCAAATCCCACTGTAGATCCATCCTATCCAAATCTGACGACTGAGAATGGGTGGTGGGAATGCTCCTTGAAGAAAAATCAGAGTCTAATTCAGAATGAAGGGTAAGTCATTAAAACATTACTTACTGTACAAAGGGCGGGCATAAAGTTTGTGTGCAATTCAAAATAGCTTAACCTGGTAAATTGTACAAGAACTTTATGGACATCCTGTATATGAAAAAGATAGAATATACATTACAATATTATCAGTAATGATTTCTGAGGTCGTGTGCAAGAATTTTGTGTGTCCTTCCATTTTATTTATTTTTATTTCAATTTAATATGAGGGTACACATTTTTAATTTATTTTTAATTCTAAGGTAAAGTTCAAGTTGTAGTTGAGCTTGACCCAGGGGCATGGTGAACATTCTCACACTGTGCACTTTAGGCGAGATTCACCAATCACCCTCCTTCTTTCCTCCTCCCCTCTCTCTCGTCTCCCCTCTCCCCGTTGCTAGACTATATTTGTGTTTTATCATTCATATGGGTGCGTAGTTATTTATATATTGGTTTCATATTAGTATTGAGTACATTAGATATTTTTTCCATTCTTGAAATACTTTCTAGGAGTGGACTTCTATTTTCTAGCTTATCTGAAATGAATACGAAGTTTTGTGAAATTTAAAAAATCATTTTAAGGCTTGGCACCCATAGCATAGTGGTTGCAGCGCCAGAGACATGCACCAAGGGTGGCAGGTTCGAACCCCGCTCGGGCCAGCTAAAACAATGACAATTGCAACAAAAAAAAATAGGCGGGTGTTGTGGTGGTTGCCTGTAGTCCCAGCAACCTTTTTCTTCCTGAGGCAAGAAAATCGCTTAAGTCCAAGAGTTGGAGGTTGCTGTGAGCTGAGATGCCACAGCACTCTACTGAGGGTGACGTAGTGAGACTCTGTCTCCAAAAAAAATCATTTTAAGAGAAAAGTACCAAAAAAGTATCTTTTTACCAAACAATACTGACTTTTTCCAGAATTGTATGCCTCAGGACAGATCCATTTTACGGTGCATGCTTTTACATACTGTTACGGTTAAGTATTTGCTATAGTACATACAATACAATGGCATCATCATAATTCACTGCCACCTCAAACTCCTGGGCTTAAGTGATCCTCCTGCCTCAGCCTCCCTATTAGTTGGGACTATAGGCACGCACCACCATGCCCAGCTATTTTTTTATATTTTTAGTAGAAATGGGGTCTCACTCTTGCTCAGGCTTCTTTTAAACTCCTGACCTCAAGGGATCCTCCCACCTCAGCCTCCCAGAGTGCTAGGATTACAGGCATGAGGCACCACACCTGGCCTTCCTTGACATTGTTCCATATTGGCCATTCCATAAATCCAGATTCCATAAATCTTCATGTTGACATTTCAATGGTTGTATCATGTTTTATCATATTACTATGTCAAGGATTTATTTAGCTATTTCCTGACCATTAAAGGTTTTGGATTCATCTGCTATCATGAAAAGCATAGCTGTAAACTTCTTTGCAAAACTAGGGTTTTCCTCACTATGGAGTTCTTTCCTTGGAATTTGCTCCTCAGAGGCAATTTGCCAAATTGAGGGAGATAATGAGTTTTGTGGTCTTTGGTAAATGTTGTCAAATTTATTCCCAGAAAAAAATGATGCACTGTTTCTATAGGCAATGTATGAGCACATCTGAGTCCCCAAAGCTTTGTTAGCTTTGGTTTTTAAAAGATCTATTATTAATAATTCAATGTGTAGAAGGTAATACATTGGGCTACTTTAATTTTTAATTCTTTAGTTGTTGTGGAAGCTAAACATTTCCCCAGGTGTTTGTTTACTATTTGTACTTTCCCTTGTGCAAACCATCTGTTCATATGCTTTAACCATCTGTCCAGCCAGACCCAAATATTACCCATATAGATAATATTAATTTCCCTAATATACCTAATAATAAATGTTTTTATGTTATGTTTATTACAATGCTCTCACGTTGCTATGTTTTTTATTTTTTCAACATGGGACCAATCATTTTTTATTCTTCATTTTATAATATGTATGTATGTACTTAAATTTCATGCACCTGAACCTGTCAGTGGTTCACTGGTAATTGTTCTAATTGTTTCCACCATCAAAAAAGGCCTTCTTATTACAAAATGAATTTGTACCGCATTGTTCTATTTCATATGTTTTTATGTATATATGTGTGTGCGGGTTGCAGGGAAGTCTAATAGTTCCCTCTGATGGTTTGATAATTGAGTCATTCTGATAAAAATAACCTGACAGTGGATCAGCAGGAAAAAAAGGCATGCACGTTTATTAACGTGTATGGACATGAACTTGGCAGTCCTGCAAATGCAAAACTCATAGAAAAGCCAGATGGTTGAAGCTTATATTTTCTCCTCAGAAGGGAGAGAGAGATGGGGGACATGTAGGCAATTTTGAGGGATTGTAAATGATACTTAGAGAAATTGAATCATCTCAAAGCATAAACAATAGTTTGTAAATGATTCTCTTTGGACGAGGAACAGGACGAGTAAGTTACAGGAAAGTAAGAGGCAGAACTATACTATGAACAAAGGTTGTCTGACTATACCTATAAGGTCTCTCAGGCCATCCCTTAGAGCTGACCTCAGATAAAGGTCTGAATGTGATGAAAGGCTTATAGTCTTTTCTCTGGGGGTTAATCTTGCCTGTTTATTTGATGAGATTTCTAGGGAGGGAGCATTAAAACAATTTCATTTGTTTCGGAAGAGTTTTTCCTTAGATAACAGAACTTCCAGAGACAGCCCCTCCTTGCACTGGTGCTGGGGAAACAAAACTTCAGAAGGTCCTTGGTCTGAGGCAGCTTCTAAGGCCTTCCAATTGCCTTTAGTTCAAAAGGGCTCAGTGCACAGGTCACCCTACTTTGGGGCGTCATACTCTGAGTCCCAACCCTATGCACATATACACACATATATTTAACTCAGAGATTAATTATTTTGGTTGAGGTGAGCTATAAATCTAAGCCTCAGACTCTTAGGCTATTTTCCCTGTATAGATACTTTTTCCCAAAATATATATTGAATCATTTTATATCCCTTTGATTATTATTATTATTTTCCCTAATACATACTTAATCTATTATAAAATTTAGGAAATCTCTATTTTATTTCCTTGGCCTATTTTTTGGTTATTATTCCAAGCAGAACACTGTTTTGGTACCTACTGTTTCTTGATAAGATACTTCAATATGCAGCAAAGCCACTTCTCCAATATTATTTTTATTATAAAAATATACTTTTTAATCTACACTTATTTTAGTTGTTATTTTGTCATATTCTATAAAGTAATGCAATGGTATCATAAATGCTATTGCCTAAATCTGTACATTGATAGGGTCAAACCCCCACCCCAATAGGGTGGAGCCGCCTAAAAGAATCAACCCCCTACCTTCTCCCACCGGATGTCCCACCTGAGAAAGTTAAATAGGCCAACCCCCACCCTTACAACAGATGTCCAACCCAGGAAAGGGAATGTCCCAACCCCTACCTTCCTGACCTTTAAAACCCCCATCTGCCATAACCCATGTATGGATTTTTTCCTAGTTGGAAATCTTACTCCACCTGCACCCAGGTAGAATAAAGCTATTTTAATTGGGCCTCTGTTTTCCTTTCGTCTTGTACTTTGGAATCATCTTTCAACTTTGGCTCTGTAACCCTTCATACATTAACTTAAACGTTATTTTAGTGTTCACCATTTTAGCTCTCTGGTCAATAGGAGGGTATACCATTCCATTTTTCACCACAAGTTGTATACATTTAAACAAGAGACTTGAATAGCATTTGAGTACTAGTTCCAGGCCATCCTCTCTGTACTTATACAATTTTCCAGATGATTAAACCAAGGCCCAGAGACTCATTTGTCCAAAAACCTGTATCTAGTTAGGGGAACAGCTAAACAGAAATTGGAGCTTACCTCATGCTATATTTTTCCTATCAAATCATTTATTCAAGTCTTCATTCATTGCCTTTAAAGCTTTAAAACTATATTTTATACATATTAGTTAGATCTATCCTGATCTGGTTAGTTTCTAGGAATTTTCCAGATTATGGTAAAACAAAAATGAGGATTAATATTAACGTTTGGGCAGATGGGTGCAGAGTGGGTTTCTCCAGTGGGGAGAAATTATGCAAAGCTTATTCTAGTCCATCATCCTCTCCCTAATGGTTTGTTTTTTTCTTTTCTTTTCTGTTTTTCTTTTTTCTTTTTTTCTGAGACAGAGTCTCACTCTGTTGCTTTAGGGAGAGTGCCATGACATCATCATAACTCAGCCTCAAACTACTGGGCTCAAGTGATCCTCTTGCCTTAGCACACTGAGTAGCTCTGACTATAGGTGCCCATCATGACTCCTGGCTAGTTTTCCTTTTTTTTTTTTTGAGACAGAGTGTCACTATGTCACCCTCAGTAGAGTGCTGTGAACTCACAGCTCACACGAACCTCAACCTCTTGGGCTTAAGCCTCAGCCTCCTGCCACAACACCACAATGCCCTGCTATTTTTTGGTTGCAGTTGTCATTGTTGTTTAGCTGACCCAGGCTGGGTTTGAACCTGCCAGCCTCAGTGCATGTGGCTGGTGCCAGAACCACTGAACTACTCCTATGTAGCATTGTATAGCCAGTAGCCAGTGCAATACGGCAAGAAGAAGGAATCAAAGATATTTGCATTAAAAATATCTTTTTTCCCAGATGACATGATTGTCTCTGTAGAAAATCTGCTACAACCTATAAACAGGTTACTAGTACTAATAAGTGAATTTAGCAAGATCACAGAACAGAAGATCAATATAGAAAATTTACTTACTAGCAATAAACAAACAGAAATTGAAATTGATAAAACAGTACCACAGAATCAAAATGAATTTAGCAAGATTGCAGAACATGAGATCAACATAGAAAATTTACTTACTAGCAATAAACAATTGCAGAAATTCAAATTCATAATATAGTGCCACAGAATCAAAAATATGAAATGCTTTAGGATAAAGACGTGTACATCTGTCAAAAGATGTGTAAAACTTATACATAGAGTTATAGAACTTTAATGATAGATGTTAAAGATGATCTAAATAAATAGAAAGACATATCTTATTTAAGGGTCAGGAGATTTGATATTGTTATGATATTAATTTTCTCCAAATTTATGCACAGTTAATATAATTCCAATATAAATTTAAATAAGCTTATTTGTAGAAATTGAGATGCTTCATCTAAGACTTATGTTGAAGTACAAAACACCAAAAGTAGCCAAAACAGTAAAGAATACAAGTGCATGGAAGGCACCTATGGCTCAAAGGAGTAGGGCTCCGGCCCCATATGCTGAAGGTGGCGGGTTCAAACCTAGCCCCAGCCAAAAACTGCAAAAACAAACAAACAAACAAAAAAAAAAACAGGATTTCCTAAGGGCGGGGGAATACAAGTACAGCATTACTGCTAGCTGATTCCAAGTCCAGGGATCAGGACATTATAGTATCGATGTAAAAACAGACAAATTGATTGGTTGGGGTGCAAAATAGAAAGTCTAGAAATAGACTCAAATATTGAAGAAAAACTGATTTTTGACATAGATTCAAGACAGTTCAGTGGAGAAAGGGTCATCTTTTCAACAAATGGTGCTGAACCAATTGGATATTGATAAAAAAAAGAAAAAAGAAAAAACATTTTGCCACTTACAAAAATTAACTCAAAATGGATAATAAATGTAAAACAATTTTTTTTTTTTGAGACAGGATCTCAAGCTGTCCCCCTGGGCAGAGTGCCGTGGCATCACAGCTCACAGCAACCTCCAACTCCTGGGCTCAAGTGAGTATCCTGCTTCGGCCTCCCAAGTAGCTGGGACCATAGGCGCTCGCCACAACGCCTGGCTATTTTTTGGTTGTAGCCGTCATTGTTGTTTGGCGGGCCCAGGCTGGATTCGAACCTGCCACCTTGGGTGTATGTGGCTGGCACCTTAGCCACTTGAGCCACAGGCACCGAACCGTAAATGTAAAACTTAAAACTATGCAACTTTTAGAATAAAGGACAGGAGAAAATTTTTGTGATTCTGAGTTATGCAAAGATTTTTTCTAATACCAAAATAACATAATCCATAACAACAAAATAATTGGACTTGATCAAAATTAAAAACTTCTGTTCTTCTTAAGGCACTATTAGAAGTTAGAAAAGGCAAACCACAGACTTGGGAAACAAATCTTTGTAAAGTATAATTTGATAAAAGATGTATATCCAGAATATATAGAATGTTCAAAACTCAAAAATAGGCTTGGCGCCTGTGGCTCAATCGGCTAAGGCGCCAGCCACATACACCTAAGGTGGCGGGGACGGGTTCGAATCCCCAGCCCCGGGCCTGCCAAACAACAATAATGGCTGCAATCAAAAAATGGCCAGGCGTTGTGGTGGGCGCCTGTGGTCCCAGCTACTTGGGAGGCGGAGGCAGGAGACTCGCTTGAGCCCAGGAGTCGGAGGTTGCTATGAGCTGTAATGCCATGGCACTCTACCCAGGGGGATAGCTTGAGGCTCTGTCTCAAAAAAAAAAAAA
>CAUYQV010042342.1:0-18932 GCA_963574575.1 Galagoides demidoff
TCTTAACACAATAACTAAGAAAAAGACATGAAGGCTATGTTAACCAGTTGGATGAAAGTATTTCAAATTGTATACAGAAACAGTACACTGTACCCCATGATAGTATTAATGTACACTGCTATGATTTAATTAAAAAAAAAAAACTCTCATGGCCATACTGCGGGTGAAAGACTGATTGGAGCAACTTCAAAAGTGTGAAGAGAGAAACTGCAGATGGGATATATAGTCGTGTGTCACTTAATGACAGGGACGTATTCTGGAAAATGCATCGTTACTGTGATTTGGTCATTGCGTGCACACCATAGAGTGTATTTATACAAACCTAGTGGGCTTCCTAAAAGGAAAACCTGGGTTGCATGGAATGGACTATTGATTCTAGCCCACACACTTGTTCAGCCTGGCACTACTCTGAACACTGTGGGCCACGGTAACACCATGTAAGGATTTGTGCATCTGAACACATCTAAACATAGAAAAGGCACAGCAAAAATATGGTTTTAACATCTCATGTGACCACCATTGAACACGCAATCTGTCATTGATCCAAACTTCATAAAATGCAGTACATGAGTATATGTACTGAAAGTTGGTCTAAGATGATAAGAAATTAATTTTGAAATTGAAATGACCGTGAAAGTCTATGTTTTTTACATTATTGTTTGGAATTGTCAATGTGCTATGACTTTTATCCTTGACCTTTCCCTATTTAAGCCCTAGGGGAAGACTTACACATGATAAGGGAGAATAATTAACACAGTAAGGATTTATCTGCCCATTATATGACCAAACCCATAGGAAAGTCAAACTTATTGTTCATCTTATTCTACAGAATGATCCATTGTATAAGTTATGCATTTTCAGATATAATGCCTATTACTGTGGTACAGAATTTCTTTATCACAAATAGCTCTGTTTAATAATATAAACAATATAGATTTATAATTTTCTGAATGAGCCTTCTTCACCCAGGGTTTGAAGAATGCATGACTGTTTCAAAGTGCCTAACATGTTAACCTCCCAGTTTGTCCTAAGAAGAATATTCTTATTTGGTCAAGAGAAGAGGTACACTTGGAAATGATTATCTGTTTCATTTCTAGCTTTAAAAATAGAAATTCCTGAGACTCTAATAAGAAAGCTGCTCTAGAGTCTGGAGCATATTTTAGTGATTCCCAACAGAAAGCCTCAGGCTGCTCTCCTCTCCCTGACTGGTGTCTGTCACAAATGATGGTAAGTCTCTGACTCACAGGACACAAAGACCAAATTGCATAGTGGATTTTTGATTATGGTACCTTATGGAAGGGACTGTGTTCTGCTTAGTGGATGGTCAGACACCCGTGAGGACAGGTTATAGTTTTTATATATATATATATATACTTTTTTCTTTCTGTCATATTATCTTTGACTTCTCTTGTTCTGCCTCCCTGATGACTTTCAGTCAATCTGAGACAGGTATTTATTAATCATCCTCCATTCTCACATCTCTGTCACTAGCCTCCTCATCAGACAGCAGGATTGACAACAAAAATAGGACTGGAGAAAATGAGTAGGGGTGGGGCTGAACAACACTCAATGAATATAGGATCTCATTTCCATCTTGTAAAAGGTGTGGAAATATCAGTGAGATATTTTGCAGAGATCTGAGAACAGCAAACATTTGTTTATAGCACAGTGCTGGACAGATGCTCCAGAAATTATATAGATGAATAAAATAGAGTTTCTGCTATTAAGACGTCTATCTTCTTATACTAGGTGATATCTGAAAAATAGAATTACAACATCAACTTTTATTACTTTCTAATAAAAGTAATTAGCAACTAGGTATTACATGAGCTAAGTCATGCATATAAGCCAAAATTAGTTGAATTGGGGGCCAAAATGTTAACTTTATGAAATGTCTTCTTGTTAAAGATTTTCTCATTATTCATATTTTAGGAATGTCTCCAATTATTTCTCAGCCACACAGGAGAAAATGAACCTCCCTTTCAGTCTGGATAAGAAGAAAGATGTGAAACAATAACCACATACCACCTCTGTTTCTGGGCCTGTCTGCATGCAGCCTCCAATCCCACTCCACGGGAAGAGAGAGAAAGAACAGGCCAGGGTCAGCTTCCAGGGCACTTGGGCCAGCTTAGAAAACAGAACCTCTTCTAGCCTTGAGTCAGTCTTAGCAGCCACCTCTGGGACTCCTAAATTCATGTCAGGATATTTGTCTTCCTGAACTTGACAGCAGGAAGTAAAAACTGTGCTTCCCTTCTGGCTAATCCATGTTTGCTTGGTACCCACATCTGCTTTTCTTTGTCCGAGTATAGAAACTGAGTTTGGAACCTGGAAATTAGCCTGGGTGATCATCATCAGGTGACATAAGTAATTAGGGATGAAAAAAGGATAAAGGGCCTTCATGGAGATGGGAGAGATTTGTGGCCTGCTGGATAAGAAAGCTGGAAAGGGCCTTGAAGAAAAGGAATTTTGGGTGGATGTGACTTAGTTAACCACATATTTGGGGTTCCTGCAAAATATGATTTCTAGCCTTGTGACACACAACCTCTATCTAGCTCATGACATAAAAGAAAGATAACCATTGCCCCCTAAAACAAACATAATGATCCTGGCACAGAACAATGCACACCATAATTGCCACAGACATCACAAGACTAGCAGACACTGTCATCCACTAGTAATATAACAGTTAATAACTATTGATATAAAGAAAATTAGACTTTAGTGACAACTGAGGAAATCCTCAAGCAATGAAACCAGGGAAGCACAGAAAGGCGAGGGGAACCGGTGAGGATTCTTACACACAAACGTAGGAGGAGGTGGACGAAAGCCCTTGTACGGGTGCACTGTTTTTGTTTGGAGTCTCCTCTCTCTCACGAGGAGAACCATTTTCCAATCTCCTGGAAGAGTCTATGCTTAGCTTTTGCTTTAAATAAAACTACATTTCCTTCGTTGCTGAATTGGAGTCCCGGCTGCCTCATTTTCCACTTCCCCAGGTTCTTGCTCTCCCTTTGACTCAACCAAACTTGCTGGTTCTGCTGGGAGAACCAAACTAAGTCCACTGAGGGCTCAGAGGTGAATCCTCAGCTCTGACAACACGCAATGTCAGGTAAGCATAAGGAAGCACGGGTAAGTGAACTCTCTGGTCAAGCACATGCAACAGGAGGAGTTATTTACCTTTTTTATTGATTTATTGTTTAAGTGACCATTACATTTCCAAATGCTTCTACAGAATGCCCTTTCACTTAGAATAAATTAACCACTTGGTCAATTTTAGCTTTGATCCTGGATAACCTTTACATCGTCTACATTTTCTCCTTTTCCTGAGGATGAACCCATTCCGTACATCTAGGTACAAGGAAGAAATACTTACAATCGTTTAAATGCATTACTGGTGTGGCATTTCCTTTCTTAAGTGTTTTGTGAGGATGAAACAAACCTCACCATTTCTTTTGGATTTTGTGCAGCACTAAATGTATTCCATTTACTTCCAGCTCCTTGACATTGAGCAAATTTCTATTGTTACTTGATCATCGGAGTCAATAGGCTGTTTTTCTGATTGGAGTTTGGATTTCATCATACTTTTGCAATTTATCTTATCTCAATAAATATGGTAGAAGAACTTCTGCAGCATGTCACCAACTGGAATTGAGTGTGATGGCTTTAACCTAATTACAGAGCTGCCTGATAAAATTTTACAGTTCAAGGTGAGGCACTGGTAATAAAAGCTAATGGTGATGAATGCTGCCCGGGCATCCTCCTTTCTCTCTCGCCTGACGGCTCAGCGCTGAGTTCAGTGTGATTCAGGGACACGATCACTGGTTCCCACCATTCTTGTTCATCTCTCATTTTCTGTAATTTTCTTCATCTGTGGTTTACTGGATGTTCTGACCTTGGAGTGTTTTTTGTTTCTTCTGGATAACGATGTGGACGAGCATCTGCTTCCACAGTCGCTGGTGCCAAGGTCAGTGGCCAAGAACAGGATACGGTTTTCTCAACACTTTGCAAAGAAGGGATTCTGTAAAAATGGATTTCATGAGAATGTTTTGCAGTTAAAAAATAATTGGAAACACATTCACTGTTTGCAGAGATGGAAGATGTTCATAAATGATCCATGTGCTTCTTGGATGGGCACAAAATTCCTGTCTCACCTCTAATTTTCCCTATTCAGAGGTGTCTGCTTTTAATTTTGTAAAAGTTTCAGAGTAGTGGACAAAACAAGAATGTATCTCATTTGGGGCAATATCAGGAATCTTTGTAGTAGGTAAAAAACAGTTTACCTTTTCACAGTTCTTTATTTCAATGTGCTCAGGGTTATTGTACTCATGTGGGTACTCCTGGGTCAGGTGTGTTTCAGGAAGATAGGGAAGGATGTGGCCCCTGTCTGCAGGTGAAAAGTAAAGGGATTCACATTGTGTGCGACCTTGCTCACCATCCACTGCCCATCTTTAAGGGGCGTCTGTGGCTCTCCCTCCTTCTCATACACATCAGGTGAGCCTGAAGGAGCTCACCCTTGATAGAGTGCTGTGGCATCATAGCTCACAGCAACTTCAAACTCTTGGGCTCTAGAGATTTTCTTGCCTCAGCCTCCTGAGTAGCTGGGACTACAGGTGCCTGGCCTGCCACAATGCCCAGACAAAAAGTCTCAGCAGCTTGATTTCTTTTATGACTTACTCATTCATTGCATCTTTGACACTTATTTTAACCTGATTTCACCTGTAGAAACATTGTTGGAAGATATACTAGGCTTTCTCTGTTGTTCTTTTTATCCTCCCTGCCCACATACACCTGGGTTATACAAACGACATGGTGACATTTTACATGTTTACATTCCAGGCAAGAAAATAGGTTGCTTTCTTAGAAATACTCCTAGGGGAAAAAAAAAATAAAATGAATCCAAATTAAATTTCAATAGCCATGGGAAAATTCTTGTCTTCTGTAACTTCATTAAGAAATTTTATGAAAAACTTTTTTCCCCGTGAAATGTTATCTTAAAATCAGTATAGAAGAAAGAATTTATAAACTAGGTTTAACATGGTAATTATGAATGGATTTTGCATGCTCTTAAAATGAGTGCTTCATAAATTCATTAACAAATTATAAGAAGTCAAACATCATGTCAAGGAAGTTTCCTTTCTGTGGACAGAATTTTTGTATTGAATATACTTATATAAACTGCTTTCAATCCTTCCTGAATTTATTATTAGTAAGAAATAAACTGAAATTATCCCCACCTAAAAATCATGGCATACTTTGTAGTTAGCCTTGAAGATTTCATAATATTGAACTTGCATGAATAAGTTCTGGATTTTTAAAAAGCCACCACACACTTTTCTTTTTTGGGGGGAAGGGTCTCCCTTTGTCACCTGGGGGCTGGAATGCAGTGTTGTCATCATAGCTAACTGGAGCCTCAAACTCCAAAGCTGAAGCCATCCTCCTGTCTCAGCCTACTGAGTAGCTGGGACTGAAGACATGTGCCCTACCCTGGCTAACTTCTTGACTTTTTGTAGAGTCAGGGGTCTCACTATTGCCCAGGCAGGTCTCCAACTAAAGCAATTCTCTTGTCTTGGCCTCCCAAGTGCTGGGATTAGAGGTCTGAGCCAACATGGCCAGCTGCCATTGCACATATTAAATGAATATCTATCTGTTTTTTCCAATTCTTTAATGACTTATTCAATTTATACCAGTTAACCTTAATAAAATTAAAGACAATATGTTACAAGAAAGTTTTTAATGCAAATTCATCATTTTTATAGAATAACACCTACCTTTATGTCAACAAGTGAATCAGCTATATTTTTTGAGTTCTACAGAACATAGATTTCTAAATCTAGAGATGTTTTAAAATAGAACTCTCTTAGCTGTAAAAGGTTGGTTGAATCAATGCACATGCAGTGAGCTCTGTGCACATGCCCTGTGGGCTTTAGACTTGGGTAAAATCTTGATTTATGGGTAAGAGATGTGGGGGATGGAGAGGGTTGGTTTCCAGAGACTAGAGATTTTTATGCATAGAAAAATATTAACAAAAACTTTAAGTTTCCCACTGTAAAATATTTCTTTTATAAAGTCATGTTCTCTTATAAATACAATATAATTACATTTAAATTTTTTTGGAAAATGAAAAAAAAATCACTCATAATTACACTGCTCTGAGGTTAACCACTGTTAACCTTTTTTTTTTTGCGTTTATTTCCATTATTTTCATTTTCCATTATTTTATGTTCCAAATGTCTTCTTTAACATAACTTTTTTCATGCCAATAATACATAGTGGATGAACGGCAGAACACTTACTCCACGCATTACCTCATTACATCTGAACAAATACCTGTAGGTTGGGTACTATTTATTATTTCTGTTGTAATGACAAGAAAATTGAGGAAGGTTTATAAAGGTTAATTAATTTGTCCAAGGTCATATGGTTGATAAATTGCAATGCTTGGCCTTGCTTTCAGGAAGCCTAATTTCAGAACTCTTGATTTGAATGTTATATTATATTATGTCTCTAGAAAGTTTATATAGAGTGAAAATAAAATTATATGGCTTCCTAGCACTGTGGGAGGCTGAGGTGGGTGGATTGCCTGAGCTCATAGGATTAAGACCAGCCTGAGCAAGAGAGAGACCCCCATCTTTAAAAATAGCTGGGCATTGTGGCAGGTGCCTGTAGTCCCTGCTATTCAGGAGGCTGAGGCTAGAGAATCTCGTGAGACCAAGAGTTTGAAGTTGCTGTGAGCTATGATGCCACAGTACTCTACTGAGGATGAGACTGTGTCTCAAAATAAATAAACTAAAATTATATTTTTAGAAAAAATGGTGCTATTTTTGTTGTTGTTGGAATTAAAAATATGAGTAGTGTGCTCCAACCTACTTTATATAGATTGATGTATTGGTCTAATTCTTATCCAAATTCATGTTTAGCAATATTTTAAAGGAATATTTGGCTTTGTAACTCAGTTAAAAATATGTTTAGTTGGTTGCTTTACCTTCAATTTGACTACATTTTCTCTTCCCCTACATAATTCCTCTGTCTTTCTTTCTCATTGACTATGAATAGCTAGCTAAAATCAATGTATTTAATGATGCAAAGATATATACTTTTATTTGATATGTACTTTGAAATGTCTTTTCACTTAAAAAAAGGTTGAAGCAAAACTAATCATATTCCTTAAAAAATTTTTTTTCCTGCAAGTATATGCCACGATAGTGCTTAGAATTTGATTCCAACAGAAAATGGAAACTGGAGAATGGATAAGTGAATTGCAGTGAAAAAGATATAACTTAGAAAAAAAAACCACCTTAATTGTCCAGTTTCAAAGACATAAACCACTATTTGATTAAGATTATGATTTTTCTGTGTGTAGCTATCCGTTTTATATTCAGAAAGAGGTAACAGCAGCTGCCCACGCAAACCCTTCAGTGTTTTTTAGAGAAAAACTGAAATGCTGAAAACCAGGAGAGCTGCCTGAAGAAATCTGAATTTGAGATAATTAAGCAGCTTCCCAGAGCAAGAAAAAAGTTTTGCCTTTTACTTATAATCTTATTTGTTAGGTAGGGTAAGAGCAGTAACAGTGAACCCTTGCCAGGTCAGCATACTATAAGTACTTCTGGGTTTTGTGAGTGACATGAAGGAGGGAAAATTCCCCTCCTGGGGACAAAATTGGGAGCGCTGTCTTCTACATTAGCTACCTTAGGGACAGAGAGCTAAAACTGGAATGGCACTGTGCCATATGTATTTCAGTGAGCTATGCAGGTGTCACGGTGTAGGAGGGAAGTAAGGAAGCAGGTACAATTGATACCTGCAGATACTTGGCTCTGTTACTAACTAGAGGGTTATCTTCAAGAAAATAACCTTTTCTGGGTTGTAGTTTCCTCCTTTAAACACAAGAAGATTATATTGGTTGATCTCTAATAATCATATTTATTGTGCTTTTGGTAGCCTCATAGCTCTAGCTGCTGATGAAGTGACTGATGAATCAGATGTGGAGGAGCCTGGGGTCGGCCAGACCATGTAAGGGAAAAAGGAATACTTCACAGGCTTTGCACGGTTGGTGAGTAATGTATAAATGGTACCGAGGAAGAAAGGATCCTATATCTCATATTTTAATGGCCAATGCTTGACCTGAACATTTGTCTTGATGTGTATCAGGGCTTTTTTCCTTGAAATGAAAAGCCCTGATACACAGGGCTTTTTTTCCTTCTTTCTTCAGAAGAAAATTACAGCACTGAATTTGATAAAGTATCCAGTAATCTCAGGTCTAAATGGAATCTTGGTTGCAATGATTCTTAACATAACTTATGTATTCTTCAACAGGTACAGAGGTAGTGCCTCAAATTTTTTTTTTTTTGAGACAGAGCCTCAAGCTGTCACCCTGGGTAGAGTGCTGTGGCTTCACTGCTCACAGCAACCTCCAACTCCTGGGCTCAAGCGAGTCTTCTGCGTCCGCCTCCCAAGTAGCTGGGACCACAGGCGCCCGCCACAATGCCTGGCTATTTTTTTTTTTTTTTTTTGGTTGCAGCCATTATTGTTGTTTGGCGGGTCCGGGCTGGATTCAAACCCGCCACCTTAGGTGTATGTGGCTGGTGTCTTAGCCGCTTGAGCCACAGGCGCCAAGCTGGTAGTGCCTCAAATTAAACTGAGTCCCATCCAAAGCCCCTCCAAAGAAGAGATATTGACATCTTAACCCTCAGAACCTGTAGGTGTGATCCTATTGGAAATAGGTTTCATGTCGATTTAATCAAGTAAAGATGAGGTCAGTAAGGTGGACCTTGACTTAATATGACTGGTATGCTTATCAGAAGAGGAAAATTTGGACTCAGATGAAGACACACAGAAAAAAAAAACCTATGAAGATGAAATTAGAGATTGAGTGATGTATCTCCAAGCCAAGGAATGTCAAGAATTGGTGACCATCATCAGAAGATAGGAGAGAGGCATGAAGCAGATTTTGCCTTGGAGCTCTCAGCAGGAAATAATCCTGTGGATGACTCAATTTCAAATTTATAGACCCAGAACTGTGTGAGGATAAATCTGTTGTTTTAAACTGCCCAGTTCATGGTAATCTGCCCTAGGGAACGAATGCAGGAACAAAATTACTTAACAGTCGTTTTGTCTTGGGTGATGGACCCAAACACATCCTAGTAATAGATACGAGCTCAAGTAATCAGCTAAACATTTCCTTCTTAAACTGAAGGAAAGTGTTGTGAGACACCTGAGCATTGTGCCCATGAGCTGAATGCTCTCATCCACCAATAGGAAGGGTGTTTTCTTATTTCCCACTGTATTTAAAAGCTTTAGGCAACTGCTCACAATGTCAACAATTTGTGCAGTTTGCAAGATCCTCTGGTTTTTAACCTTTTAGTACAAAAATTCACAAGCCTTAACTATTTCAAAGCTTAAAGATACAAATCATACCCAGTATTGTGGATTCAGTTATAAATGTATATATCCGTATGTGTTTGTGATGGCAAACAATGGCAAATCTCACGGAGCTGTGAGAGGCCTCCCGGTATGGCTTAGCAGCTTTTGCGCCAACTATGTGACTCGGGTTGTCTATCACACCAATAGGTAATGGCAGCTAATCACGTGCCCCTTGCTACCTTTCCACATCCACCTCTCTCCAGACAAATCAGGGAGAATCTCTGGGGGATGGAACTTATCTAAATGTGAGAAGGATAAATATTAACTGTATACACTTATGTATTGGCACTGTGCCAGACGCTTCAAAGGATTCAACAATATTAAAGTTCCTGTCTTCCAGGAATTTGGAATCCCCCACGAAGTAAGTTAATCCTGCTTTCATTTATTCTTTCCGCCAAACACAGGGCAAGTTACCCTCTTTGTGCTTTATCTCTTCATCTATAAAATGAAGACAATGGTACAAAGTTTTAGTTACAGGGGCAAGAAGTTTGGGGATCCATTGCATGGTAGTGTGGCTATTGTCAATACACATGTAAAGTATATTTTCAAATAAGAATAAATGTCAAACGTCTTATTATAAAAATATGAAAGGTGATTAATATGTTATTTGGTTTGATTTAATTATCCACATTGCATATCTATATCAAATCATCACATTTTTCCTCATAAATGTATGCAATTATGATTTGCAAATTAGAAGTAATATTAATCAAAGTGAAGATAATGATACTGACTGCTTCATATACTAAGGGAGCTATTCATATTTAATTTAGTCAGAGCCCTCCAGATAAACAGAATCAATAGGATATACATACAAATATCTCTATATAAATTTCTATATAAGTACATAGGAAGAGAGATATATAGAGTATTTATAAAAATATATAAAGATTTTATATATATATACCTATATATATATATATATCTATCTTAGAACCTCCATAATTGACCTCCCTACATTGACCACCTCCTTAAGTTGACCTCATTTTCACAGACTGGACATGCACCACATGTACGTTATCCGTATGGCAGGCCTAGTTCCTTGTGTTGACCACTTCTGTGTGCTGACCAATTTTTTACCCTTCCTTTGGTGGTCAACTTATGGGGGTTATACTGTATATGTAGAAGGAGATTATTAATTTATTAATCTGGCTCATGCAATTGTAGAGTCTTCTAAGTCCAAATAGCCAGAATGAGCCATGGACAGGAGACCCAAGGACAGCCATGCTGCATTTCCTGTCTGAAAGCCAATACTGGAGATGAAATTTATAAATAGTCTGTTGTAAAATTATGTCTTACTTGGGGAAACTTGGTTTCTGTTCTATTCGGGCCTTCAGTTGGTTGGATAAGGCCCACTGACATTACAGAGGACAATCTGTTTACTCAAAAGTCCACCTCTTTAAGTGCCAATATCGTCCAAACAAAACCCCACAGAAACACTCAGAATAATGTTTGACCAACTCTCTGTACATTCTGTGACCCAGCCACGTTGACACAAAAAATTAAATATCACAATGTTTAATAGAGCCTTTAACTTAACAGTGCATAATAAATATGGGTATTATTATGCTACCAGTATCACTGCTTATAAAATGGGTTTGAGCAACAATACTAACAACTTAAAAATGATTAGAGAACACCCTAATCAATTAATTGGTAATTACCAATATTATTTCTAATTAATTGCTAATTACTGGTATTTTTCCTAATTAATTGGTTGAAGGAAACAGTGTTAAGCAACATAAAAAGCAGAGGTTGAGAAGAACAAATGCTAAAAAGCACATGGTACAACTTTTGAAATACATAGAATTGATTGTGTGCTAGACTTTACTATTTTAGTCTTTCTAACTGAGAAAGAATTAGGATCCCGAGCCAAGAGAGGAAGGCTTCCCGGTGAGTTGCGTAGAGAAAGCAGTCTCTCCAGTTAAGGTTTTCATCGACTGGGTTAAACAAAAACCAAAACACAAAAAACAGACAAATTTCTTTTCTTAAAACTTTGAGTGACCGTCATCCTCAGTTTTTAAAAAGAAACAATTCAGTAAAATTTAAGCCACCAGATGTCAGCTGTGATAGGCAGAATAATGACCACCTGTAGAGAAATCCTCATTTTAAGGCCCAGATCCTGTGACTACTAAATTACCTTCCAGAGCAAAAGGGACTTTGCAGACATGATTAAATTAGGATATAAATGGTAAGGGTAGTGACAGCATCCTGGATTACCTAAGTGGATCCTTCTAATCATACAGATCCTTAAAAGCAGAAACCTGGTCCCTGCTGAGGTCAGAAAGGGATGCAAAATTGCGGGCTTGGGAGATGGAGTGAGGAGGTTACTACCCGGGGAATGTGAGTGGCCTTCAGAAGCTGAAGAAGGCAAGGAAGTGGATTCTCTTTCAAAGCCTTCAGAAAGGAATGCATCCTGCTGCCATCTTGACCTTAGTTCCCTAAGATCTGAGTCAGGCTCCTGTAAATTGCTGTAAATGGTAAATTTGTGTTGTTAAAAGCCCATAAATTTGTGATAATTCATGACAGCAGCAATGGGAAGCTGGTCCATCAATTACTATACACACCAAAGAAAGACGAGAGGAAGTTTCATCAGTCTACTCTGCTCTCTGTCTCTTTGCTTTTTCCTTCGTTCTTTAGCCTTTGGGGGATTTTTTGTTGTTGTTTTTTGTTTTTTTTTTTTGAGTTAGGAGAGAACCACCTTTCCTATAAGGACTGAAAATACCCTTGTGCCCGATAAAGTAAAAAGTGACAAACAGAAACAAAAAAATCAGACAATATATAAAAGTGGTTTTCAAGACATTGTACATCCGGCATTGAAGAATAGTGATCCTTGAAGCAAACAAATAAAGTGCACCCTGTAATTTCCCTGGTTTATGGCTCCCTGGTCACAGCACAGGGTGGGGTTCAGCCTCTGAGTTGAGCAGTTGCATCTGTGAGTCTGGGGAGACAGAGGAGGCTGAGTCCTCAGGACAGAGCACTGGAGAAAAGAGAGCTGAAGAGTTAGATCCCTGGAGATAGGAAGAGAGCTCCCTTGAGCACTCAGCACCTGTGTGTGGAGAAAAAGCTACCCAGGGCCAAGGAAACAGGCGTCCAAGGGGATTAGAGGGAACAGCATCTGGCTCTCACACGGTGGTGGGAATCCTTCCACCCGCCAAACTGGAGAAACTCGTGATAGAAGGAGGGGCCTGCCTGAGGAATAGAAAATCATTAGCCCTAGACTGAGCAACACTAAAAAATCAGAAAGCCAAAAAAAGCGTAAATAATTTCTGTGTAACTTAACTGTATCCTAGTAGTCACAGAGTTTGTTGTCTAATTGAAGATAACCAGATATGCAGACAGATGGAAAGATTTGATGCATAATGAAGAGAACATTTAGAAAATTGAAAATCACCAGAAAGTGTCATAAAAATCATAATTAGAAAAAAGGACATCAAAATAGTTATTAAAGCCATACTCCACATGGTTGGTGTATTTGGTAGGAACATAGAAAATGACCCAGTTCAGGTTTTAAGGGTGAAAACTAAATATGTGTATTGGATGGAATTGGCAGCAGATTAAACATCGCAGAAGGAAAAAATTAATGAACTTAGAGACACAGTGGCGGTACCTGTCCAAAATGAAAACCAGAGAAAAGATCTGAGAAAATGAAAAGCATCAGCAAGTTCAGGGAAAACGTTGAGCAGTCTCAGCTATGTGTAATTCAAGCTCCTGGAAAAAAAAGTAGAGAGGCAGAAAAAATATTTGGAAAAATAATGGCCCCAACATTGAGGTAAACTTTAGTACCACAGATAGGGGTCAATTCATCAAGAGGAATAAGAATTTTAAGCATTTATGTCCCTAGTAACAAAGTTTCCAAACACATGAAGCTAAAACTGATGTAATTGCAAAGAGAAACAGGAAAATCCTCAGTGACAGTGAAATATTTCAACACTCCTCTCTCAGTGAATAATAGAATGTGTAGCGAGAATGTCAGCAAGGATAGAACAAAACTAGCTCCAATTTGATTTATGTTACATTTGTAGAATACCCCACCCAACAACAAGAGAATAAGCTTTCTTTCAACGGTCCCTAGGATATTTGCTAAGATAAAGCATTTTCAGCCACCATGGAAATCTCAATATATTTAAAATGACTCAAGGCAAGAAATATTTCTCTGATCACAGTGGATCAAAGTTAGAAATCAAGATGAGAAAGATAGCTAGCTATAAGATCTCCAAATGCTGAACAAAAAATAACATACTTGTAACTAAATTATGGGTCAAAGAAGTAAAATAGAAATTAAAAGGTCTCTTGAACTGAATAAAAAAGAAGATATAACATACTGACATTGATGTGATGTCTTCAAAACAGTATTTAGGGTAAATTGATAGCAGTAAACACCTGAACAAGGTAAAAAGTGGGTAAAATTTACCCTAAATACTGCTTTCAAGACATCACACCAAGTCAACGATCTCAGCTTTTACCTTGAGTATTAGAAAAATGAGGACAAATTAAGCATGAAGTCAGCTAAAGAAAAGAAATACTAAAGACCAAAGTATCAGTGACATGAAAATAAAATAAAGAAAGTCAATATAACCCAAAGGTGGGTTTTGAGAAGACCAATGTAACTGGTGAAACTCGAGCCATGCGGAAAAGAGAAAAGACCAATTTCAGGGATGAGAAAGCTGAATTCACTGTACATCCTGTCGCTATTAAAAGGACAGAAAGGAAATACAATGAAAAGCTGTATGCCTATAACTTTGAGAATGTTGATGAAATAGGTGCATTATTAAAAAAAAACCAAACTCATAAAGCCTGCTCAAGAAGAAATAAGCTAGTCTTAAACACGTTAAAGTATTAGAATTTGTAGCAGTATTTTTTCTGACAAAACAAACTCCAGACCCAAATAGCTTTAATGATACATCCTACTAATATTTAAGGGAAAATATCAATTTACACAAACGCTTCATAAAATTGAAGAGTGAGGAAGGGATCTCCGTTCTTTCTTTGAAGCCATCATTAGCAAATGCAGGAGACATTACCAAGAAGGCAAAGTACAGAACAATTATTATTTCAATTAACATAGACACAACATTTGTAAAAGTTTTAGCAAGTCTCATCTAACAATGTATGAAGGGAGCAATAAGTACACAAGGGTGAAGTAGCGTTTACTGAAGGAATGCCAGGTCTACATAATATTTGAAAATCAGTCCATATCATGTTGACTCAATTTGTGGGAAAAAAAAGTATGTAAACAAAACATGATAGTTTAACAAGTGAAAAAAATAGAAAAGGTGATCTCAAAATAAAATAAAATATTGCATCTTAAAAAAGTATTATTATGTCAATACACTATTCCTGATCAAAACTATCAGAAAATTAGAAGAAGGGAAGTTCCTCAGACTGATAAACTCTTTTCCTATAAGATCCAGGAAAAAAAAAAGGGTGGTTTCTTTTACTAGTTCTAATGAATGTTGTGGATGATGCATCAAGCAAGGAAAAAAAAATAAGACACTTCAAATGGAAAAGAAGTAAAACTCTTTCTTAGCAGATGATGTCAATGTCTACGTAGGAAATCTGATAGCCTTTACTAGGAAAAGTTACTAGAACTAGTGGGTTTAGGAAGGTTGCACAAATTAAGTTCAATAATCAATCAAAATTATATTTCTATACTAGCAACAAATAATTAGAAATTCCCTAAAAGTGTCATTTACAATAGAATCAAAGCAAATTCCTTAGAAATGAATATGACCAAAGACGTGAAAAATCCAATATTCTGAAAAGTACAAAACATTTGAGAAATTAAAGAAGATCTAAATAAATAGCAATATACACCTTGATATATTTTTTCATGCATCAGTAGATTCAATTCTTCTCAAATTCATGAATAGGTTAAGTGCAATCCAAATCAAAATCCCAGTAAGGTATTTTTTACAGAAATTGACAAGCTCATTTTAAAACTCATATAGGAACAGAAAGGATCAAAAATAGCAAACAACTTTGAAAAAAAAGAACAAATTTTGACAACTAGTCCTACTGTTTTCAGGATCTTTTATAAAACTTCAGCAATCAAAGGACATGGTGTTGCCATAACATTAGACAAATAGATCAATGGAAGATACGAGAGTTCAGAAATTAACATACCAGTGGACAAATAAATAAATCCTAAATATATTACCCAAAGCATAATTCATGAAAGAGTAAACTGGTACATTGGACTTTAGCATATTTAAAAAATCTGTCTTTAAACAATTTTCCTAAGATAATGAAAAGATAAGCCATGGGGTAAGAGGAAGTACAAAAATGTGTATCCAGGAATACTCAAAACTGAATAATAATAAGAATTAACCCAATTAAAAATAAGCAAAGAAAGGAAGATTTGCAGATGAAAATAAACATACAGAAAGGTACTCACTCATTAATTATTAGGCAAATGCAAATAAAATCACAGAGCGAAGTGATTATGGAAAAATTGCTAAAAAGTAAAGGCTGATGACCCAAAGTATGGGTAAGGATGTGGAGGAACCAGAACACCCATACACTGATGGTCGGAATGTAAATTAATGCAGCCACTTGGGAAAACAGTTTTGTAGTGTCTTTAAAAGTAAAATGTGTCCCTATCATATGGTCCAGCCAATTCCATTCGTAGATATTTATCCAAGAGAATTACCCAAGGGCTTGTGCACAAATGTTTATAGTAGCGTGATTTGTGATGAATGGAAACTGGGAACAACCCAAACATCTATCTCCATGTGAATGACTACGTGAGTAGTGGTGTATCCATCCAGTGTGACACCAGTGACAGCAAAAGGGAGTGAGCTGTTGACACAAAATCAAAAAGAATGGATTTCAAAATAGTTATGCTTAAGAATTCATAATTTATGATTCCATCTATATTTGTAACTCTAGAAAAGGGATTCTAATCTATCATAAAGCATATTATTGTTTAACTGAGTGAGAGAGTGAGGGAAAGGAATATACATCTGGATGTGATGGGTGTGCACATTATGTAGAGTGTGGTGATAGGCTCTGTCATTGTATACTTAGGCTACTCAGTATGAGCTGTGAGGATTAAATATATGGAAATGCATACAGGGAAAGTCCAAAAACATGATGCAAAGATGATGCTTACAAATAATAACTATCCATAAAGTACCTGTTATTTTCCCATATTAAAATTGTTATAATTTTCAACTCACCTTTTTATAATTAGCACCCTTTTCTTCTTTTCATTAGTTTTGTTTTTCATAATCTGCCTTCCACGAGTCTTTTGTTGATTTCTCTTCTTCCATGTATTCCAACAGTGCAGACCTAATGCTATGGAAGTCTACTTCTTATGTTACCACTGGATTTCTTTGTCATTGAAGGCAGTGGGTAATGTAATGGTCTCCACCTTTAAGAAAACAACCCAGTAAATATCATTTGGGTGAAGAACTTTATCACAAAGCAGATGAAAGGACATCCTTGCTTTCAACAAACTCTATTAAAGGTGTTTTACACGATTGATCAGATTCTATATTAAGAAATGTAACATGTACCTTGTAGTAAATAATGATAAAATTGAACCTATAATTGATAATAAATAATTAGGAGTAAGAGTCTTGATAATATCCAGCGCTGTAGAATAACGACAGGGAAAAGTTATGCTATTTCATAACTCTAATCCTTGGATTTATTCCTGTTTTGTGACTAATGAGAGAAAGAGTGCCATAACCTACTAATTCCTTTCTGCTCATAGATAATGTAACTGGGACTCATGTGAGAAATATAAAAAAAATTTTAGTCCTCCTGACTTAGGCAGGGGTGTGAGAGGTGAGATGGAGAGCAGGGAGAATTGTGCAGTGTGTCTGTCAACTCAAACAATCCATTCTCACGTTTGCCTTTGCCTCCTGCTATAGACAGAGGATACGGGGTAGAGAAATCCAAAGATGAGGCAACCATAATTATAGCAATTCTCCTGTTTAGGAAGGCCTATGTTGGTCACATAAAATAGACCAATAATTTTCTTTCCACTAAAAGAAAGAGGAAGTAAGCATAAAATGTGTTCCTTGTGTGTACAGCCAAACATGTAAATAAAAAATGTGTTCATGTAAGTTACTTTCATAAACTATTTTTTAGGCAATATTTGCATAATAAATAAATAATGTAGCAGTAGTTTATGTCAGTTTTATTCAACTATAGTGAGTCTTATAAAATGTATTGAAGGAAAGGGGCAGAATCAATAATTTTATCGACACATTCTATAAGAAACATGGAAGTGTTATTTTGTATAGCACCTCATGTATGTTTCATTATTTGTGGTCTGTTGCTTTAGAATATTGTGATTTGTCACTTATTTTTATTAATAAAATTAATAGCTTTTCTCATAGAATTGCTTTATATTCTGAACTCTCTAGTCACTTTCCTGGATAGTTTTGTGGGTTAAAATGTGGGTTAAAAACCTGTATAAATTGTTTCCATTTCAGCTGTCTGTGTCACTATGGTAACTATCCAGGAGTTAAGTGTTTGTGAATTGTTTGTGGTATTTGGTGAAACAAACTTTGGAAAAGAAGAAATAACCCCATTTCTGTGTGGGCAAGAGATTTGAACAGAAATTTCTCTGAAGAAGACAGGCGCATGGCCTACAAACACATGAAAAAATGCTCATCATCTTAAATCATCAGAGAAATGCAAATCAAAACCACTTAGAGATATCATCTAACTCTAGTAAGATTAGCCCACATAACGAACTCCCCAAACTGCAGATGTTGGCCTGGATGCAGAGAGAAGGGAACACTTCTACACTGCTAGTGGGAATGCAAGCTAATATGTCCTTTTTGGAAAGAAGATTGGAGAATACTCAAGGAACTAAAAGTAGACTTACCATTTGATACTGCAATTCCTCTACTAGGTATATACCCAGATGGTCAAAAATCATTTTACAACAAACACATTTGCACCAGAATGTTTATTGCAGCCTAATTCATAATTGCCAAGACATAGAAACAGCCCAAGTGCCCATCAACCCATGATTGGATTAGCAAACTGTGGTATACTATGCAGCCATAAAAAGATGGAGATGTCACATCTTTTATGTTTACCTGGATGGAGCTGGAAAATATTCTTCTTAGTAAAGTTCTCAAGAATGGAAAAAAATTATACAATGTACTCAATACTACTATGAAAATCAATATATAATCACCTATGGTAAAGGATAAAACATAACTATAGTCCAGAAAGAAGAAGGGAAGAGGAGAGAGAGGGGAGGGGAGGAGGGAGGTGGGAGGAGAGAGGGCATTTGGGGGGAATCTCACCTAATGTGCATGATGCAAAGGTACATTTCAAAACTACTAAGAAAAGAGTATAATTGTGATGGATGTGTTAATCAGTTCAATGTAAGCATTTCACATTGTATATCAGATCAGTACACTGAACATCACAAATGCATCAATGTAAACAGTTATGATTTAATAAAAAACAAAAAAATTAATAAAAAAGATAACAACAACAAAAAATCCCTTAATGACCCATACTTTTCCTCCCTCCCTCCTTCCTTC
>CAUYQV010042343.1:0-27843 GCA_963574575.1 Galagoides demidoff
ATGGCCGCAACCAAAAAATGGCCTGGCGTTGTGGCGGGCGCCTGTGGTCCCAGCTATTTGGGAGGCTGAGGCAGGAGACTCGCTTGAGCTCAGGAGTTGGAGGTTGCTATGAGCTGTGATGCCATGGCACTCTACCCAGGGAGATAGCTTGAGGCTCCGTCTCAAAAAAAAAAAAAAAAAAAAGTGCTACATACTTCATACTCAAATACAAAGCACTTCTCTTTGGCATCTGATGATTGTACTGATATTCAGCAATGAGGTATGTAGCACTTTCTCTAGGATGAGCCCAAGATCTGAAACGTCTAGCCCTTTATTTTGGATATTTTCTCCCACTTTGTATCTTGACTTTTCATTTTTGTAATGATATCTGGCAAAGAGCAGAAAATTTTGATTTTGATAAAACCTAATTTATCATTTGTTTCCTTATATGATTGATGCTTTTTGTGTCCTATGTTAAGAAATTTTTGCCCATGCCTAAAGTGTCAAAATTTTTACCTTATATTTTATTCTGAATGTTTTGTAGTTTTACCTTTTAATTTTATGCATAGAATTCACCTTTTGTGTGTGTGGGGGGGTAAGGATGGGATTGTAGTTCAGTTTTTTAAATATGAATAATTAATTTTTTCAGCAACAATTCTTGAAAGGAATATTCTTTTCCCATTGAATTACCTTGGCACCTTTATTAAAAATTAATTGACCAAAGATGTGTGAGCTGATTTCTGGATTCTATTCTGTTCAATTGATTTGTTTATCTCTTCTTATACCAGTACCATACTGTATTGGTAACTGTATAGTAAGTCTTAAATCAGGACGTGCAAGCCCTTCAACTTTGTTAACAATTTTTAAACTCGTCCTCACTGTTATAGATCCTTTGAATTTTTAAATAAGTTTTAGATTCTGCTTGCATTTTCTAGGGAGGAAAAAGCCAACTAGGATCAAGTTAATCTACAAACCAGTTTAAAGTCCATATCCAAGCAGTCCATGAATATGGTATACATCTCTCTAGTTATTTCAATCTGTTTAACTTTCTTGGCAATATTTTATCATTTTCTATATTGAGGTCTTATATATATATTGTTAAATTTATGGTCACATTATGTTTTGATGCTATTACAAAATATTATAAATTATATTTGAAAATTGCTTTTCAATATTTGTTACTATATTCCATATATATAACTGATTTTTTTATATATTGACTTGGATACAATTATGTCATCTCCAGAAAAATGATAGTTTACTTCTTCTTGTACTCCATGTTTTTTATTTCTTTTTCTTGTCTTATTTCATTGCTAGGACCTTCATTCAGTACAGTGTTGAATGGAAGTAGAAGTGGACATCTTTACCTCGTTCCTAATCTTAGGAACAAAATATTCACCATAAATTTTGCAATGTGTTGAGGTGATATGTAATTTTTCTCATTTATGCTGTTAAATAGTCAACTACATGATTTGATTTTCAATTTTGCAACAACCTGTATTCCAAGACAAATCTCAGTTAGTTGTGTTGCATTATCTTTTTGTATACTTTGCCAGATTCAACCTGCTAATGTTTTATTAAGGATATTTGCATCTGTGTTCCTTAAGGATATGGATCTGTAGTTTTCATGTAATGCTTTGTCTGTGTTTGGATTCAGGGTTCTTTCAGGCTCATAAAACATGGTAGGATACAAAGAGATAGTATCAGATGAGTATTTTTTATTCTTTAACCTTTGACATAATTTGCTATTTGAGCTTAGAATTTTCTTTTAGGGGAAGTTTTAGATTGTGAATTAAATTTCTTAAATACTTATAGGGTATTCATATATGCAATTTTTCCTAAGAAAAACTCTTCCTGAGTTTTTTCCCAAAAAATTAGTGCATTTTATCAAAGATATGTGTACTTCATTAGCATAAAGGTGTTCATTATATTACCTTATTGTCATTTCAGTGTCAATAGCTCTGGTAGTGCTAGTCACTGTTTCATGTTTTTTAAATTATTGATCATTTGTAGGTTTCCTTCTTGATTAGCATTCCTAGGGCTTTACCATTCCATAAGTCTTTTCAAAGAATCACTGTTGGTTTTGCTACTTTTCTCTATTGGTTATTTTCTATTTCATTGGTTAACTTTGAGTTTAACTTGCTCTTCTTGTTCTAAGTTCCTAATGTGGAAACTTAGATCATGATTTTGAACCTTTCTTCTTTTCTAGGCTGAAGCATGTGAGTCACCTGAGCTCAGGAGTTTGAGAACAGCCAGAGCAAGAGACAGAGCCCACCTCTACTGAAAAGAGAAAATAACCAGGCATTGTGGCAGGTGCCTGAGGCAAGAGGATTGGTAAAGCCCAGACATTTGAGGTTTCTGTGAGCTATGCCTCCATTGTACTCTACCCAGGGTGATGGAGTAAATAAGTGTCTCAAAAAAAGAAAGAAAGAAAGAAAGAAAGTCTGTTTGTTCTATCAATTACTAGAAGAGTGTGTTCAAATTGCATAGCACAACTGTGAATTTTTAAATTTCTTTTTATTTATGTCAATTTTTGCTTTATGTATTTTAACATTCAGTTACTAAAGGCAGCTACGCTTCCTGATGAATTTTCTTTTTTATTCCTGTTTGAACATGGCCTTCATGAGGGCAGGGATATTGTATATTCTATATAGAACAGTGGCTAGTACATAAGAGATGCTATTAAATAAATGCATGCACACCTTATCTCATCCCCCCAAGAGCCTGGGTCTGGGGTAGTCTTCCCCTGGAGAGCACAGTGCCTAGAGTTAGCACAAGCAGGAGCTTACCCACAGAAATAAAAGCTTCTTTGAATTCTTCTCCCAGCTTAGGGTCAGCTAATGCCATCTGCAGTGGCTGGTACAAGTTGATAATCGGCTCTGAAGCCGTCTCCTTGAGCCCTGGGGTAGACGCTGGTCTGCACCAGAGCAGGCAGAACAGCAAGGCTGTGACTGGCCAAGAACTGCTATCAGAAAATAGTAGATCACTCCCCTCTTTTATTTTCCCCAATTTAAACTTGGAAGATGCCAGGTTGCAAGCAGGGTCATGAGGAAGGGAATATAGGAATGTGATCATTTTAGATACTGAGTGTTCCTAGTTTTTAAAAATCCCTGATCATGACAAAAGCAATAAAAATACTTTTTAAATAATCACTTTGCATTCTTGTGAGAGAAATGGATTGCAAAGTGGTAGGGGTCTAACATCACCTCTGATGCTCTAGCCCAGTGGTTCTCAACCTTCCTAATGCTGCGATGTATTTTCATTGTTACAAAAGGGTTGTGACCCACAGGTTGAGAACTGCTGCCTAGCCTCAGCCCTCCTGGCAGCTCTGGCTGAGGGGTGACTCTGCTAGTTGACCAACATGGGGCAATGTTGGCTACTTCTGTATAGGAATCAAAGCACGTGTTAGGATAAGGGGGGAAGATGGGAATGGGGCCAGAGAAGGAGGAAGGGCTGTGTGGTAAAGTCCTTATTAAGATTAGAAGCAAGACTTCCTCATACCATGAGCCTCATTGTGACTGGATGGTGGCTTGGAAGAGAGGATTCCAGAGAGAAATTGCTTTTGAGAGAGTTGAAACTGGGCTAGAGGTTTATCAGTGGGGAGGTGAGTCATCTTGAAGAAAAGGGTCAAAGGGAACCAGAAGGTCTGGCAAAACAAGCCTGGAGCCTGAGCATGGCCTGGTCCCACAGCCAAGCTGGCGATGACACAAGCAGTTCGTATAGGAGCTCACAAGCTACACTTAGTCTCCCGTTCACTCACTCATAGGGCAAGGTGAATGAAGATGACATTAGAAACGTTCCATCTTCATTGATTTAAAAACAAGAAGCTCTGTTTGCTTTCACCCTAAGCAAAGAGCCTCGTCCTTGCTCAGTTGGAAAAAGCTGCGGCTCACATGTTAAATGCTGCATAAATCTACGAGGCTGGGGAAAGCTAAGCTTTGCAGTCGGCAACCTGGAGCTTCTCACCAACTCTTTCCAACCAAGACTCCCTATAAAGCCTCAAGACTATATGTGCTTTGCCCACATACTGAGTGGAAATGAGAAGCTTTCTCTTAATAATTTGCTGAGAACATGCAATGTGCTAAGTACTTAATAATCAGCTAATTTAATCCTCATAGTTGTCCTCTGTAATGAGATGAACAAAATTGTATTCACTAAATTTCCACCTAGGAAGAGAATTGCATTTACTTAGAAATTAAGCCTTGAAGAGTGCTTGGGATAGAAGGGAGAACTCTGGACTCCCTGGGAGTGAGGAGGGAGAAAGGTAGAACTCTGTGTGAAACTGGAGAAGAAGGGAGAGATGAGAGAGGGAGAACTAGGAGCACAGAAGTCCCCTCCTTACCACCCCCAATCTTTAGCAAATTCTACATAAATCCTGAAATACTTAATGTGAGTAGATTTCTCTTTTTCTTTATGTTTCAAAACTGTGAAGGGCCTGGGTTCTGTAATCACAGAGTCTCGTGATATAAATAGAGACAACATTGGAGGATGTGGGAGTGTGGGGGACAGGAGCGCCCTAGGAGGTGAGATGTGGGGAGGCGGAGATGAGCCGGAAGGTGCTGCAGAGACCACAGAGTTTGGAAAGTGCATTTGGACCAAATTCCCTCACTTCTCTGAGGTCATGAAGGCACTGCAAAGGCTCTGGGTCTGTGTCTAGGGTAGACATTTACTACCATTTATGGTAGCCTGCCATTTCTGAGGGTCCTTTCTGTGTTTGTGCGCGTTCCCCCCACCTCAGGAGTCCACCACCCCATGCTGGAGGGTTGGGCTCACTTCCCAAGACTTTTCTCAGGTAGCTACACGCTGACATGAGACCTGGGCTCAGACCTGCAACACCTCCTGAGACTTCCTCTTAGCTGTCAGTGCTGCGGAGAAGGAGGAGCACACAGAATCAATCCTGGTGTGGGAGAGGATGCAGGTGCCAGCAGTGTGGCAGCACAGCCTTGCTGGGCTAGCCTGGCTATGTGATTTGGGTACTGTTGTTCTCTGTGGGTCCCCCAAGCCTTATCCTTTTGCACATGTGTACAATTCCCAGAGCTTCCTATCATCTTCTGCTGAAGCCAGACAGATGGGGTGCTATCGGTACCAATTAAGAGCCCTATCTCACCCACTGTCCACACACTAGAGGCAGTGAAGCCAGGCTCAAGCAGTTACAAAACAAGGTTCCAAGACCCCTACTTGCAAAGCTGGGCATGATGCAAACTTGTCTGACCCCAAAGCCCAGGCTTGTCCCACTGTAACAAGGGGCAGGTGAAACAGGAAAAGTCAGTTTGAGGATCTCTGGGAAGGGAAAGAAATGAACACCTTGGTCTTTGTTCAGACGTGGCCAGCAGAAGAAATCCTACCGTGGCAAGGCTGCTTAACTTCCACGGGGGCTGTGTTAGTTCAGCAGTTCCTCACATGAGTTCAACACCAAGGTGAGGACAGCTCAGGAGAAGAAAACCGCTCACAGTAGGAGTCTTCCCCAGTGAGGATCCACTGCACGTAGAGTTGGTGAGTGGGGTTGGCTCCCCCCGATAAGACCTCTGGGTGGCAACCTAATTATCTTTCTTTATTTCTAATTATGAAACATTTCGAACATATACAAAGGTAAAGAAAATAGTGCAATGAACGTCCATGTGTCCATTACTCAGCTTCAACAATGATCAACTAATGGCCAATCTTGTTATATCTCTATCCCCCTCATTCTAGATTATTTTGAAAGAAATCCTAGATATAATCATTTTATTCATTAACATTTCTATATGTGTGAGGGTTGCCTGGGAAGCATCCAGCCACAATGTCTCTATTTTTCATAGTACATGGCTGGATACTTTCAGGTTAGCCCTCAGGTATCTAAAAGGTAATATCATTGCACCTTAAAATTAAGGATAATTTTACAATAGCATCAAGGATTTAGTTTGTGTTCAAATCATTTTGTCTGTTTGTTGCATGAGTATTTTCAAGGTCTGGTTGAACCACATCCCAGCAGGTAGCACCGTGCTGTGGTTGCATGCCAACAGACACTGGTGGATACGCATTGTCTCTGAAGCCTTTCAGTCTGTATGTCCCCTCCGTCTCTTCATTTTTCTCTTACAATTTAATTGTTGAAAAATGGGGTTGTTTGCTTGATAGAGTTTTTGTGGTGTCATTGAATCTCAGTGCCCCATTTTTTCCTATGAACTAGTAACTAGACCTAGAATCTTTTTTTTGAAACAGGATCTTGCTCTGTTGCCCAAGCTAGAGTGCTGTGTCATCATAGCTCAGTGCAACTTCAAACTCCTACGCTCAAGCAATCCACCAGCCTCAGCCTCCCCTGTAGCTAGGATTACAGGCTGCGTGACCACATCTAGCTAATTTTTCTGTTTTTTTGTAGAAATGTGGTCTCACTGTGTTGTCCAAGCTGGTCTCAAGCTACTGGCCTCACTTGCCCCTCCTACCTCCTCAGGTGTGAGCTACCGTGCCCAGCCTAGATCTAGAATCTTGATCAGATTTAATTAATTGTGGGGTATTGCTGTTGTTGTTTGGTTAGATTTTCAAAAGGGATCACGTGCTGTCCGGTTGTCTCTTTTTTGAGATGTTAGCAGCCAATAGTGAGAGTTGTATAGATTGTGCGTTGTCAGCGGGGACAATATTACTCTTACCCTGAAGAGGGAGAACACTGGCTCTTAGAGGACAAAAAAACCTTAATCTTTTAATGTATGAATCATATATTCAAGAATATATGTACACAGTACAGATGTGCAGTTTATCTGTGGTATTAAAATTTCATGGTGTGGGTAATTAAGAATAAAACATCTAAGAAGTGGAGAAGAACTGGGCTAGATCTGTTCATTCATTAGAGGTCACCTGTGCCTTTTGTATGTTTTAAGGGACAAGCAGGTGATGAGTGTGTATGAGCAACAGCAGGCAGGACAACTGTGGAACTTAGTTAATGCTGCAGTTAATTAGATGACATTCAGTAATAAATGTTTGTGCACCAGAATTCGGGGGGCAAACTTCATCAGTGGCAGTTTTTTATTGATATTTTTATGCCAAGTCTAATGAGCTGTTCTCTTTGTTCATTAGCTCTCTGGGATCCATCGATACCAGCAGCGTGGACTCGACAGATGCCACGGTTGCCACTGAGCCCCCAGCTCCCCCTCATGGCCCCCAGCCAGGCACAGCATGACCTCAGAAGGCACACATCCCTGCCCAGCCCACATTGGCCAGGAGTTCCCTGCGTCCTTCCTTTCCCCTGCTTCTCCCAAATCATATGGCCAGTTAGTGATCATCTTCTCATTTTCTGTTAGTTCTTGAAACAACTCATTTTACAGAGAAAGAAGCTGATGCCCACAGTGAACAAATAGGGACTTGGGATTTCATGTTCTCCCTTGGGGTCCCAGTGAGCAGCACACACTACACCAAGGGATGGGCCCTGGCCTGCCAGGTGCCAGTGTTCACTGTCCTTTCTACACCCTGCTCATGGTGCTCCATCCCACTGCCTCTTGAATGGCAAGCGGCAGTTGTCCCATTCCAAACCAGTCTTTGATCTGCCTGAGGGACACTAAAGGGACAAAGGTCTGGGGCTGGGTGTTGGGTTTAAAATGATGAAATCATATTCAAGAGTCATCTCAGATAAGGACATCAGACTGAATCTAACCCTAACAAGAACCCTCCTGGCCATGCAGGCCCAGTGTCCTGAGGTGGAGATGCTAAGGTCTGCCATGGGAATGTTTGCTGATTTTCATAAGTTTTGTTTGATTACAGTTGTTAAACCAGATAATAATCACCAACAGGTTGAGCTTCCCTGTGTCTTTTGACCCCTCTGGCTTGTGATGAAACATGCCAGCAAAAGACACTAGAAGCTCGGACTTCCTCCTTGCTAAGTGTGTGAGACCTCCGTAGGACAGGGTTAGCCTCTTTTCTGAGTTGGTTCAGTGATATATATTTTCACAGGAAGGTGAGTAGGGTCCCTTCTGACAGTTACTGCCCACTCCGATTCTGGCTGCATTAAGCTACACCTTCATTTTGCTGTTGTTTTGCTTGTAAGCCAGGAAATTCTCTATGGATCTTGGGCTTCACAGTTTGGGGCAATTGAATCAAAAACTGACAACAGATAAAAGTGGCCAGATGTCAGGTTGTCCTTTAATGTTCTCAGCAAAATGAAGTAAATTACACCCAGGGGTGGTTGAGTCTAAGAGTCCCTTGCTCATGGTAGACTGTACATACTCTATGTCAGATTTTCTCTTGGGGACTGGGATACCTTGGAGCTAGGCACACAAAGGCTCTGCCTTACATTCTAGAAGATGAGATACCATCATGAAAGGTTCTTTAGATATGAGGTAGGATATCCAACTTTGTTTCTTTCAAATGTGTTTTCTCCAGTGAGTTAAATAGCTATTCTTGCCCCATTCAAGAAATGTATTGATGCAGTTAAGGGTCAGGCTTTGCAGATGGACAGACCTGGGTTCAAATGCTGGCTCTTTAGTTGTGTGACTTAGGCAACTTATTTAAGTGCTCTGTGGCACATTTCATCACCTACAAATTTGGGCTTATGCCACTTCATTCATAGGACTGTTATAAGACTAGAATGGGTCAATGCAGTAAAGAGCTCAGCCTGAGAATTGGCATCAGTAGACATACAATAAATGATCATGCTGATTACTTCACTATTTGATAGAACTATTTTTTCTGCTGATTTGAAATGAGTGTCAGAGTTTTAAAGAAATGTCCATTAGATGAATGATGTCGGCCAATTTGGAGAGCTGAGAGTTTTTCTTTTTCAAGGGTAGGTACAATCTGGGACTTGAGGAGTTACATTGACTCATCAGGTAATGATTAAGCCTGCCATCCAGAGTACAACTTCAGCCAGGAATGACAACAATGGTGACCACCAGGACACTTAGTGCTCTTCCCCTGTGGCAACACTTCTACTTCACCCCCTACTGACTCCAGCATGGTCCTGGAATTTTTCCCCATGCAGTTCATTGCCTGGTCTGGCATGAGCACTGAAGGTATCTCTGCCACCTCTAACCTAGACAATTTCAGTGGCAAGACATCTGTTGGATATTTTTCATTTTTAAAATAATAAGAAGTTTTAAAGGGCAGCTTCACAGATTCCTGAACTCTAAAAAACAATGTGACAATTTCATGGGACTATGTGGGTAAATGAAGTTACTTGTTGCATATCCGTAGACATTTGTGTTTCTATAACAATTTTTGTAGGGATAACCACTTCCCCTACTGTTTCCATATAATTGCCCAAAGCCTCTCACCAACTCTCCTTTAACCCAGGATTCAGAAGGCATATGTTATTTATAAAGGATTAGAGTGTATTGATTTTATGCCTGACTCTATCTAAACTTGGCTGCTCCGATTATTTAATAGCTCTGTTAAATTTTCTTTGTTTTTAAGTTAAAACAGGATGGCCAATGATTTCTCAGATACAAAGAATTTAGACTGATTTCATCCAGTAAACAGCCAGAAATAATCATCATGACATGGTTAGTTGAGCAGTCTTAGATAGAGGGCTAGAAATTCAGCGTAGATAGAGGGCTAAAATTCTTCAGATCTCAGAAGGTCACGTTGGACCTGGGAGACTTGTAATTTATCTTGATCTTCTTACCTGCAACAGGTTGGTCACATTCAAGAACAAGCATAATAACTGAGTCTGGCTGTCTCTTCTTTTCTCAAAAATATGTCATTACTCCTGTTCTTTGTAATTTTAACTTGCAACTTGACATATGCTATGGTTTGAAAGGGTTTTTTCTCCTTCAAAAATTTAGGTGTTGGGAACTTAATTCCTAGTGCAACAATGTTGAGGGGGGGGGCCTATTAGGAGGTATTTAGGCCATGAAGGCTCGATCTTCATGAATGGATTGATGCTGTTATAGAAGAGCTTGCTAGAATGCATTCACCTTCCTGCTCTTCTCCATATGGGGTCACAGCATTAGTCCCTCTTGTCTTCTGTCTGATGCCATGCAAGGATGCAGTAAGGAGGCCTTCACTAGAGCTTGCACAAGATCAAGGTTGATCTTGGACTTCCCAGTCTCTAGAACTGTGACAAATAAGTTTCTGTTCTTTATAAATAAACCAATTTCAGATTTTTTGTTATAGCAGCACAAATGGACTCAGATTGTAAGCCAGGATCCATCAGAATCTGCCCCTCATCTGCCTTCTTGGCCTCTGCCATGCTCTTCATGCTTTGGTGCCCTATGCCTTGTTCCCTGGCCTGAAATGCCCGTCTTTCTCACCTTCAGTGAATTCTAGTTTAACCTTTAAGATGAATAGAATCATATCTTCTCTCTGAAGCCTCCCTGACCCACACTGGGCACAGTTAGGTATTTTTTCCCTAGTGATTAGGAATCTGGAGTAACTGCCTCCTCCCAGGAAGAGTCTTTCACATGGAGCCATAAATATCAGTCAACATGTCTAAAAAGAGAGGAACTTTGCCATCCTTTATTAGCTTACTAATGCACTTGGCTTGCATAGATATAGAGGCCCCTGTGCTCACACAAGAGGATCTATTATATCCAAGTTTGCATGACCAAGCAAAATGATCCTCCATCAGGATAATATTAAGTCAGAAGTACACCAATGCTGCTGGCCATCTTCCTTAATTTTATAATAAATTCCAAATGGTATTTTCTTATTCTCATCATTTTTTTAAGTAGTAAAGAAAATACTATTTTTAAAGAAAATTCCACTTAAAGGGGTAGAAATGTTCTCAGAAAGCAGTGGAGGGAGTTGTAGGCCATGGTAACTGCCCTAGTCACCCACAGAGAAGCTGTGGCAAGCTGTGGGCATGAAGCCTCTGGGTGGAATATTAGAATTATGCTAGATGATGCTGTATTTAGATAACTTCTTGAGAAAGCAACTGTAGCTAACACTACTGGTTGCTTCCCAAGTGCTATTCCCCATTGTAGTTTGCTCATAGAATCTCAGAATTCAGGGAGAAGACTTGGCAATGTGACCAACCTGTAGGATTGGAACTAATTTTTCTAAGTCAATTATGGCAACCACTGCCTGCCAGTGATCATTCTAGTACGTGAAGTATGCTGGCAGGGAAGGGGCTTTGGTCGACACTTCTTGCCTACATGTTGAGGAAGGAGAGTGCTTGAAGTTTGGGTGCTATTATGTGAAGAACCCTTTCTCAGAGCTCCTACAGTGATTCTGTGATCAAGGTGGGAACAGACCCAACACCCTGAGGTTGGCAAAGTGGAAAGACTGAACCTGTGTCTTTGATGTCATGATGCAGCCAGTGAGCTAAGCCTGGGCCTACCCACTCTGGGGCTTTTTGTTAATAAGAAATATCCTTACATTTCTGGCCACTGCTGGATGAGATGAGTTTTCTGTTGCTTCCAACCAGATCAATGCCTAAAATCCTTTGGGGTTGCTATGGTTTGTGTCCCCCAAATTTCATATGTTGGAAACTTAATCCCCATATTTATATGTGGATGGTATTTGGAGATGGGGCCTTTGGGAGGTAATTAGAATTCAATAAGGTCATCAGGGTAGGGCCCCATGTTGGAACTGGTGGCTCTATAAAGAGGAAGAGAGATCTAAGCTGGCTCTTGCCTTCTTTCCCTCTCTCTGAGTGATGCCCTCTGACAGATTATGATGCAGCAAGAAGTCCCTCAGCAGATGCCAGCCCCTGGATATTGGACTTCCCAGCCTCAGAACCATAAGAAACACATTTCTTTATAAATTACCTAATCTGTGATATTCTGTTATAACAGAAGAAAACAAACAAAGATGGAGGTCTGGGCACAGCTGGAGGATTCTCTGAAAAAAGGTTATCGGTGATCTCAGAATTTACATCAGTGTGCTGAGTCCAGAAAGAAAGTTTGCCTAGAGACTCTC
Source organism: Galagoides demidoff (assembly GCA_963574575.1). Taxonomy (NCBI): domain Eukaryota; kingdom Metazoa; phylum Chordata; class Mammalia; order Primates; family Galagidae; genus Galagoides; species Galagoides demidoff. The sequence goes on from CAUYQV010042343.1 coordinate 11,803, forward strand.
AGGAGAAACACAGGCTTAGTGAAAGGAATCTGAGGGGGCAGATGTGTGGGACCTGTGGCTCGTTGGGAATTGAAGGGTCTTAAGAATTACGTGACTTGGAATCTTAACAGTTGCCTGAAGGATTGAAAAGGGCTGCAGGTGGGGGCAGTATTCTTTTGAACTTCCAGAGATCCCACATCCAGAGGCCCTGAGTCATGCCTGAGAAACTTACAGATGTGAGGACAGCCCCTTGCCAGGAAAGGTGGGGGAGTGGCAGGTCAGGGGTGCAGCAGCAGGAGGCGTATTTCTGGGGTCATGTGGTCCTTGTCAGAGGAAATGGAAGAAGGACAGAAGTGCAGTGAAATACATTAAAATAACTATTGAAAACTCTTTGGCAGTAATAACTACCAAGAATTGCACAGTCCCAGGGTTCTCTGTGGAATAATGTACAGGGTATAAACAAGGATTTGTACAATGTGAGTGAGAACAAGAGCTGGGAATACTAATTATACTAATTGGACTTCACCATTGTAATTTGAATTGGAGATCTCTTGGTGGGAAGATTTATTTATTTAGAGGTCTTAACTTGGATAGGAAGAAAGGCCCTGGGGGTTATAGTGATGTCCCAAATACTCTCTTCAGCTCAGTCTGTTGATAACGATGTTCTTACTCAAGCCTCGCTTATCTGGCCCAGACTGGGATAGGGGAGTCAGAGCCTCCTCACACTGTATCTTACACGCAACACTGTATTTGTTACATGTTTATGTGTCATGTCTGTAAAACCCCACCAGCCCTTCAAGTGTACAGCTTTGAACACGTAATATCTGACACACTGTGCTGAGAACCTGCTCAGCAGTTAATGAATGAGAACTACAGTAAATTTAACCCATTGCAAGAATAGCCAGACGCCAGTAAGGTTGACTTTAAAATACTTTTTAACATTGGTCCCTTTGTTAGGGAAGTGAGTCAACTGCCTCTGAATGTGCCTCTTGAGTTGACATTTGCATTATTGGGTCATGTGGTCCAGTGAAGGAGGCAAACCTCTTCCTCCCTCTAGGCCACTTCTCCAAGGAGAGCTGCCTACATCAGTCATTGACACTCAGGTTTCTGATGGAGGGCACAAGAATTCCAAATTCTGTCACTCAATCGTCATATCAGCTAAAGGTTAAACAGTATGTAGAAAGTAAAACAAAACAAAATTTAAAAAACCTGCGTCACACTTGTTTTGGACATCTGCAAGATTTACATATATGATCGGGACATTTGCACACATTTTTAGATCTCTGCTAGGAAAGAGGACCTTGTTCTGGCCTGACTGAGTATGATGTGGTGTAGATATCTGTGCCACACAAATGTCCTGTCTGCACCTAGAAAAGGAGAGTGATGTGGGCGGCACCTGTGGCCCAAAGGAGTAGGGTGCTGGCCCCATATACTAGAGGTGGCAGGTTCAAACCTGGCCCAGGCCCCAGCCAAAACCTCCAAAAAAAAAAAAAAAAAGAAAAGAAAAAAAAAGAAAGGAGAGTGATGCTCTGGGAGGATGGCAAGGCTCTCAAGGGAACTTCCTTCTTTCATTCTTTATCTAATACAAAGTTCGCTAACTCCCTCCCTCTATCCATGAATTAAAGACATGGAAAGAGGCTATTGGCTATAGGTACTAACACAGATGCCTCCCTGTGTGTGTGTAAAAATAAAAAGACGCAATAATGATAAGGACTGAAATGCCGCCTCCCTGATCTCATCCCAGATGAGGTTTCTCCAACAAGCATCGAATTGATTTTTCTACCCAGGGGTAAGATAAACATGCCTCATGTTTTGCAACTACTTCTTGGCAAGACTTACAGGGCTGACCGCAGCTGACACGAGACAACAGTGAGAGAAACTGGAGAATGGGGTTCTGTGCAGTGGCGGCTTCCAGAGGCTTTGGCCAGATCCAGTCCCAGGCAGGTGCCTGGTGGCCCATTGAGCCATCTGCCTGCATGGTCACTTGACAGCTGATATGCAAAGGGGAAAAATCATTTTCAATGTGTTTGTAAATTTGCACTAAAAATTGAAGAGATGTCACTTTCTTCTCACCCTCTCCTGGACCAGTAATTTATTGTTAATTCAGTATGAGGCAAAGGTAAGTTCCTATTCCCCAGACTATCCAGACAGGGGAGCTGGCTAGGGAGGGAGCTAGAATGTGTTGACTGTACTCTCTGAGTTAGGGCTACAGTAGCCTCTTCTGCATCCCAGTGTGTATAGTACCAAGCACAGAATTGTCCAGAATAGATACTCAACAATTGTTTGTGGAAAGAATCATTGTCTTTTCTCCCAACCCGCTCACAAGTTCCTACAGTGCAGTTGAGATTTCACAGTCAAGGAACATCTTGTATCTGATGAATAGGGGCTGAGAGTCCAGGGGGAGCCTGCCTCAGGCCAGACTCACAGGGAGAGTGGGGCCTTGGTCAGGAGAGCTGGGGACCAAAGCCAGGTGTCCCTGTAAACTTTTTTCACGCTGGTTGTGGTATATGCCTGAAATTTAAACCCCTTTATTTAGATACTCATCATTTTGGTGTGCTGGTATGTCTGATCTGAGCTTTACCAACAGGGCAGAGGCAGCCACCAGAAACTGAAGCTCCAAGAGCAAAGCTGAAACTTGAACCTGGGGATCTGAACTTGTCACCAGCTGAGTCAGCTAGCTCCGGAACCTTCATGTCTGGAGTTCTTGATGTGTGATAGCATCTTCCTTTTGCTCTCTCCATAGGAACAAAACAGACCCATATGACTCATCAGGCATCTGATTCTAGTTGCCAGACAGGACTGGACACCTTGTCTTTGCCCTCCTTGGCTTATGGAGGACAATTCTAAGTTTTGTTGTTAGGTTTTTTTTAATCTAATCAAATATCCTGGAAACACCAGATTAGTTTATGGCATTTTGTTATAGCAGCCTAAACACAATAAGGCAGCTACTTTTGAAAAAAACAGAAAATCACAAATGTTGGAGAGAATGCGGAGAAATTGGAATCCTTCTGTACTGTTGGTAGGAATATAAAATGCTGCACTCTCTGCGGAAAACAGTCTGACAGTTTCTCAAAAAAAATTAAACATGGAAATACCTCATGATCCAACAATTCCGCTTCTAGTATTCACCTACCAGAATTGAGAGTGGGGATATGGACATATATTTGCACAACTATAATAGCAACATTATTCATAACATCTAAAAGGTGGAAGCAACCCAAGTGTCTATTGACAGATGACTGGATAAACAAAATGTGGTATGTACATTCAAGGGAATATTATTTAGCCTTAAAAAGGAGAGAAATTCTGGCCTATGCTACAAGATGGATGAACATTGAAAATGTGCTCAGTGAAATAATACAGACACAAAAAGACAAATATTGTATGATTCCATTTAGATGAGGTCCCTAGAGTGGTCAAAATCAAAGAGACAGAAAGCAGAATGGTGGTTCCAGGGACCAGAGAGAATGTGAGTTAGCGTTTACTGGGTATAGTGTTTCAGTGTTGCAGGATGTTAGACCTGGGTTGCAGAGCGGTGTAACACTGTTAGTCAGTAAATTTACAAATGTTAAGTAGTACTTACACGACTAGGCTATAAACTTAAGAATGTGTAAGATCATAAAGTTTATCCTATGTGTATTTTTTCACAATTTAAAGAATTAATTAAATGTTTAAAAATTTGAAAAAACAATTCAAAAGGAGGATGGCAGAAATAAAGGATGGGCCTTTGAAATGTTTCTGCATGATCACAGATAATACAAAAATATCTGTAAGCAAGTGAATGTTCTTGTAAACAAAATAGAATGTTTGTGTGGTGAGATAGGGTGAATACTGGGAACTGAAGCCCGCTAACCAACAGAACCCACCCCTCCTGGCCAGGGATCCCGGAGAAACCTTAAAAACAGAGTTCCTGGTCATGACAGGATGGGAGGTTGTACATGTTTCAATACACCCTATCCCTTTCACAGTTTAGATACAACAGCTAACTGGCATTGATGTTAAAATGCAGATCATAAGACTGACAAAACAGACTCTTTGTGGCAATGAAATACCAAATCATAAACAGGACCTAAAGCTATCCCCCTACACTTAAAGAACAAATTACACTCTAACTGCTATAAGATTTTTTTTTTTTTTTTGTCTCTAGCAGCTAAGTAAGAAATGGTCTCAAGGTACGCAATATTGAAATAATTGACCCCTGGCCCACCAACCGTAACTACAACTTCCATCTGGTTTACAGAGGCCGTGCATGGACTTTCCTTATGTCTAGGGTGACCAGACGTCCCGCGGCGTTTTAAAAAAGTCCCGATTTTTGGAAAGAATCCATGAACAGGTGGGAGAACAGGAAGGGAATATACGGTTTTCTGCTACCGTGTGGCTATTTCGCCAGAATATGAGTTTTATGTTATTTTGGTTAATTTTATAATGATAAACTGTAATAATAACAAATAATTGTTGAGAAGTGATTATCGAGAACTGCTTATCAAAGTTTGCATTGTTGTCAGGCCCTGCCCTGCCGGGTCCCCTGCCCTGCCCCCTGCCCCTTGCCCCATCCTTGGCCGCCCCCCCACCATGTTGTCCCGCTTAACAAATGTTAAAATCTGGTCACCCTACTTATGTCCTAAAAACACCTTTTGACGTATAAGGCCTGACTGTAATTCATTTAAATGTTAAGAGTCTTCACATGGGACACATGTAACATGCATGTTTGCTTGTCACAGATGCACACATTGCCCCTTCATGAATATTCAGTGCTCCTCCCATAATCTGTTGGATATATATACTCAGCTACCCATTTAGTATAAATTCCTTTTCCCTCTCCCCTTCCTGAAGTACCCGCTAAGGGTTTCTGCTGGAGGCTATGCTCTCTCCTTCCCATCAGAGGCCACCTGCAGGCTGTAACCCTGAATGACAAATAAAGCTCTCTTGCCTAAATATATAGATCACAGAATTTTTCAGTTCACAGGACTTACAATGCAGCTGCCTGTTGGATACATGGGTTGAGGGTTAGGCAAGAGAGCGGGTCAGGAGGCACAGAGCTGGGAGCTATAAGAACTGATGGTATCACCTAGGAGGGGATCTAGGGCAAGTGGCCCTCAAGCAGGGGACATTTGGCAATGCCCAAGACATGGCTGTCTGTCACAATCGAGGGAGGGGACAAGCTACCAACACAGAATGCTGTTAAACAACTCACAGTATACAGGACAGTCCTCACAACTAGTGCCCCAGATGTCAGGGGTGCTGAAGTTGAGAACCCCCAGCCCACAGCAGTACTGTCAAGAGACTTTCTGTGATGGTGCATGCTCTGTGCCAGGTGCATGCCCTGCCCCTGGGCTTCTGTCTTTCAGCAAGTTCCCCTACAGGCTCTATGGCATCATCCGCCCTGAGGTGACAATGAAGAAGGAAGCTTGTACAGGTCTAGAAGGAGAAGACAAAACAATGTTTCATTAACTTGTTTGTGGCAATGTGCTTTTATATTTTATTCATATGATTTTATTTGAATAGCACCTGTGGCTGGTCAGGATTTTACTGAACTTTATAGAACTAGCCCAAGAAAAGGGGGAGGCCAAGGTGTGCAGGTGATTCTACCAGAGATGGTCACTCTGATCCTCTGCCACGTGTAGGGAAAGCATGGATAGATAGTATTACCAGACGAAAAGAGTCTGGCTGCTTGCCACTGTCAACCAAATGCAGAGACGAGAATTAGGTTCAACTAGCTTTATTATCAGAAAGCCAGAATTTCAGGAAAACAGTTGAGTGCAGTCTCTCCAAGACTGTTCTGCCTTTCCATGTCCAAAATCACAGTTTTATACATCAAAGTTCAAAGCAAAAACCGTATTAACCCTTATCTTAAACAGTAATAATCAGCAGAACCCATGACCCATAATAAACAATAATTGGCATTACCCATGATTCAAAACAATATTTTTAATTCAAAAGTTAATCTCCTAAATCCATTGTACTAAACTACTCAAGATACACATTGTTTTTTTTTTGTTTTTTTTTGGTTTTGGCACAAGATACACACTTTTAGGTTAAAGGTGAAATTACAAAATAGCAAGGATGGGAGATCCGAAGTGAAGGTCCTACGTGACCAGCCAGCCCAGCTGTGTCTTCTCCGCCCTGGGCTGACTACCTCCACCTTCTACTCACTACATGCGCTCTCAATACCAGTATTCCAGACCGGGAACAAGAGTTTCTAGCCCTCCTTCTCTTCTCATCCTCTGTGCCTGTTCCCAGAAGGGCCCGAAACAGACATTAGTAAGTCGAAGAGCCAGTGAGTGAGAAAACAGGATGCACTAATTCAAGCCTGAGGCAGAAACCAGCTGGGAGAAGCAAGAAATTTTAAATTAGACGAGAGTTTGAAGTTTGATATTAGAATGTACTGAACTTTCAATTATCTACATGTGTGCCTGGAAAAACTGCAGGGTCTGTCATATTTCAACCAAAGGCAGGAAAGATCTATTTGACAAAGCGAATCTAATGGGGAATGAAATAAAATCGCCTCTGTTTGCACCCTGCCAAGACTAGCTCATTCAATGAAGCGGTTACACCAACATTTAGAGCCATGTGGAAGAGGAACGTGCCAAAAAAGGAGTCTGAGGATGTAAGAAAAAGTCAGTTTATCAAAGTGTCAAGGAAAAATATTTAAAATCAAACAATAAAGCAAAAGAGGTGCCTCACTGGCCCGCTCGGTAGTAATAGATCACAGTTTAATAATTGAGGGGATAAACCTGTGTTGACTTTGATGTTCTTCTGCTTCCTGCAACATTGCAGGTGATCTTGTAGATTTCTACCCAGTAGAGATCACAAGAACATTCAGACCTCATCTCCCCTGACCCCTCCTTTCTTCCTCCTTCCCTCCCTCCCCACCTTCTTCCAGGCAACCTGGCTATGTGCCAGGCATCTGTTAGACACAAAGCACACCAAAAAGAATAAGACCCAGCTATCCCCCCAACGTGGAGTGGTTGCTCTGGGCAGGGGACAGAAGCAGAAGCTCTTTTATGTGCTGCAGCCAGTGCGGGTGGGCCTCAGTGGAAGGCATTCTCGGGTCACTGTGGCTCCAGGTTCCCTCAGTCATGATGCAGGTGGCTGATAAGGAAGGCTCTGTTTGCTGCTGGGAAAAGGAAAGAAGAGGAGAAGTGAGACAAAGTCCAGAAGAGTCTCACTTTCTGGAGACTTTCCTGGAGAGACAGCACAGACGGGCAGGGAAATGGGGGCCCTCACCTAAATCGGCTCCAGGTGCCTGTGTGATCTCCACAGAGACAGAGGTGTGCGCAGAGCGGGAGGGGTGCACATCCAGGCCCAACTGACAGCTCAGGACATTCGGCAACAGTGGAAGAGACCCCCAGCCCTCATCCTGGCACCTTCTACTCACCCCATTCACCCCCTATTCTGCCTTAGACCCTGTGGGGAAGCACCACCCAAGACTGTGTGCTCTCAAGGGAGCCAAGGTCTCATGAAGGTCAGTGGTTATGCTGAGCTGAGCTGAGCTGTGCCTGGGGTTTGGCTGTGTTCCTGAGTCTACTTAGGAAACAGGGGCAAGGTGGAGAGACATTGGGCACCTACCCAGGTAGGAAGAATGGAGGCCAGACAACTGTGGATGTGAATGGACATCATTTCCACCATGGGCTCCTCAGGCCCAAGGACGTTACATTAGATTGGACAATGCACCTGAAGATGGTTCTGGGGCTCAATTACCCTGGATCATGGAGAACTTCATGATGTGCATTTGTCAGAGATTCTCTTTTTGTTGCCTATGATGCTCTCTGAGTTAAGAGTTCCTGCACACACATCTCTTATCTTAATACAGTGTGGGGAGGCTGCAGATAAGCTGTACAGAAGGGGAACCTGTGGGAATAAACACTTGCCAGAACCATCTACCACTGGAAAATAAAGCAGGAATTTATTCTATTGCTACTCTGGAGCTTGAGGTATAATATAATTTTATGCTTATCCCAATTTAAATCTCTTCCTTAGACAATTTATTTTTTGGTTTATATGCCTCTCTACCCTCAGAGGACTGATTTAGAAAATGAGAGAGTCAGCAGCCAAAGGCACAGGATCCCTTAGGCAGAGACGTGGCTGTGTATAGCAGAAACCTTGTACAAAGTAACAGTAGCATAAGCAGGAGAGAAGTGAATTTTTCTCACAAACAGAAAAAGTTACAGTTACCAGTTAAAAGTAGGTCCATGGTATAATCAGGGACCCATGATCCTATCATTTTTCTTTGTCTTCTGTCTGTGCTCTGGACACAACCTTTTCTCATTGTCCAAAATGGCTTCTGGAGCCATCACATCCACATCTCAGACTGGCAAAGGAGAAACAAGAGAGGGGAAAAAAATCCTCCCTAGGCTAAATGAGCTCTCTTTCAGCAATTTTTCATTGCCTAGTTGCAAGAAAGCCTGGAAAATAGGGTCTTTTAGCTAGGCGTGCTGCCATCCTGAATTAAACGTGTGTTCTGATACTAGGAAGAAAGGGGAGCTTCTTCCATGACACCATGCCCCATTCAGTACTGATGGGGATCATGTCAGATGTGTCTTAGTATTTCCACTGTGCCTGGTATATCACTTGGCCAGAAATGGAGCTTGTTTGTGTTTGTTGAATATTAATGAAAGTTACCTCTCACACAGCTATTCTCAGCTCTCAGAACATCAAAGGCTCATTTTGCAAAACACTTGTTGGTGCTGGGATGGAGAAACCCACCGATTGTGGTGGATGATAAAGTACAATAGTACATACCTGAGCCAGCCCCAGATCTGCCCAGGTGGTCATAACTGTTTTTGTATGTTCTTTGAAATATTTTTAAAGGTCATTTTATTCTTATAGACCAAATACATAAGAACTCATTGCAAACAAGTTTTAAACACTATATAGTTCAAGTAACATAAGGAAGAAGAGAGTTCTTATGAGTGTATCTCCTAGAAATGCCAGTCACCAGTGAGCACGGGATAGAGTTGGGGTTTTTTTGTTTGTTGGTTTTTCTCTATCATCTTGGGTAGAGTGCCATGCCATCATAGCTCACAGTAACCTCAAATTCTTGGGGTTTGAGTGATACTCTTGCCTCAGCCTCCTGAGTAGCCGGGTCGAGAGGCACCCACCACAATGCCTGGCTATTTTTAGAGACAGAGGTCTTGCTCTTGCTCAGGCTGGTCTTGAACATGTGAGCTCAGGCAATCCACCAGCCTAGGTTACAGGTGGGATGGATGTTAGGCCAGAGTTTTCCTTCTGAAGATTAAAAAAAATAATAATCATGTGTTCATTCACATAACTCATTTCATCTTCTCAGAAATCACGGGTCATTTCCCCAAACTAAAACTCTGAAACTCTGTGTCCATTAGACAACGGCTCTCCACCCACCTCCCCACAGACCCTGGAAACCCCTATTCTACTTCTTCTAACTCTGAATTTGGATATTCTAGGCACCTCATATGAGTGGAATCATATAGCATTTATCATTTTGTGACTGACTTATTTCACTGAGCGCAATGTCCTCCAGGGTCACCCACACTGTAGCACGTGTCAGGATTTCCTTCCTCTTGAAGGCTGCATCGTACTCTGCCATATGGATATGCCACATTTTGTTCATCCATTTTCCATCAATAGATGCTTGTGTTGCTCCCGCCTCTTGGTTCTTGTGAATAGGAATGTGTCTTTGCTGTTGATGAGAAGACCTATTTTCACAGGAAAATTTAAAAAAGGTCTAAATGTTTGGAGAGCTACTTACTGTGTAGTGGAATAATGCTCAGTGATGTGATCAATTCTGTTTTCCTTCATCACTGTCTTCCCCTCCGCCTTTTCCTCTTCGTGTAGGCATCCCGGTGCTCTCTGATTCCCACTGCACTTGTCCTAGGCTCACTCAGACAGGATCGCACCAGGGCAAAGGGAGTAAACATTCAGCGTTTGAATTTCAGAAGAGACTTTTTAAAAACCTATGGTAGAGAAAATAGCATCAGGACTAAAAAAGGCTTTTTGAGTTTTAAGAGTCTGGGCTTCTTTCTTTCCAAAAGCCTAAACTCAGAAGGTTCAAGGGTGTTAGGAAGCCCTTAGTGATTTGGAAAACTTAGGTGTAGAGATAGAGACCTCAAAGCTCATGTTCCCTGGGACTGAGGATAGAGGACCATGGCTGGCCGGGTGGGGTGGAGGCCAGGGAGGCCCTAAGCATCCCAATGATAAGGGAGTTAGCTGGCATGGGCTGGGCTATGGACAGGGGTTTGGTCCCAGTTTCCCTGTGCCACTCTCCTCAGCCCCAAGGTAGGGCAATTAGAGAAAGCCCAAGGAAGCTGGGGATTTCAGGCAGAGAACATTATGCCTCACTTTCTAAGTGTGGACTGGAGAGGCTGCAAGCTTAGAGAGGCCCCCAAACCAGCCTGGTGGGGAGTCAGAATGAAAGCAGTGTCATGACTGGCTTAAGCAAGAGGGCCCTAGACAGACGGGGTTACTCTGTGGTCCCAGAGAGAACAGAGATGATGCCCAGTGGCTCTGGAGGAGCGAGAGTGGGGTGGGCCAGGGGCCTGGAGGAGCCTCCAGCTGTGAGGAGAGGAAGTGCAGAATCCTGCAAGGGCTGATGACTGGACCCCAGGTGTGGCACCTGCCTGGCTCAGAAATCCTGCAGGACAGGCTGCTGTGGGGTGGGGGAGGCTCTTCAGGGGGCAGCTCAGCACCACCAGCCACCTCCACTGAAGCTTCAGTGATCTGTGAAGCCCCTGAGACATCAGTCAGCCCCGGCGGAAGGGAAGAGGCAAGCCCTGACTGTCTCAGAAAAGGATTTGTTTGAATTTATCCTGAATTGACAAACTCATTTTTGAAAGGTAGAAATTAAGTCTTTATAGAAAATTTTAATTCCTTCCTCCCTTTCTTCTTTGCCGTAATCTGTGGCCTGTGAAGACAAGGTGCCCCTGTCGGGCTCGGTTTATTCATCTGAATTATGAGAATTAGAACACGTGACCTCATGACTTTTTCTTCTAGGCACTGGTTCTCAACCTTCCTAATGTGGCAGTCCTTTAATACAGTTCCTGTGGGTCGTGACCCACAGGTTGACAACTGCTGTTCTAGGGGGGTGTGAAGATTACAGGAGATGAGAAAGGGCTGAAGAAATGCAAAAAGTCCATTCCTCCCAGTATTTACATTCTGGGATCCAAGTTAAACCTTCTCAGAGGATGGCTGCTCTGCTTGGTTGGTAGTGACATGTGACAGAGTCCCTGTGGGGTCTTCTTTCCTTTACTCTTAAGGTGCATGGGGTGACCCCACCCATGACTTCACGAGGGCCCCGTATTCATGTGCAAGGGTCACCCCACGAAGTAGCACATACTGGGGGCTTAAGCAATACAGGCGTATTCCTCACAGCTCTGTGTTGGTTTCCTCTGTGGCCTCTCTCCGTGGTTCACAGATGGCGTCTTCCTTGGGTGTATTCACGTGGTCTTCCTGTGTGTGTGTCTCTGAAGTCTACTAGGACTTCACCATATGATTTTTGGGGTGTGGGGTGGGGAGGAGACATGATTCAGCCCACAGCCAGGGCCCCCTGTGATGTGAGGGTGTTTGGGTTGAGACCCTGTCCTGCTGCAGGTCTAATCTCTATCTGACCACACTGAGGTTAGAAACACAGAGGCTCAGGACTCACCCAGTAGCGTTCAGGGAACACCTGGACCAGTAACTCCCAGGAAGGAGTCCAAAGGCATTCCAGCCAGGGTGGAGTTGCCCTTGACTGGTCCCGAGGCAGTGCGATGTGTCTGCTGCGCGAGCTGCTGCAGGCCCCGGGCTCTTGGAGTGGATCAGCCAAGGAATGGCCCCAATGGGAGGCTGTGAGAAAGGGAGTGACTATCTTGACAAAAGTGGAAGAAGCTTCGTGATGACACAGTAGGGTCCCCTGAGTTAGCATATAATAATACAGGAGGGCCTGCTCAGCTCACTGGCTCACACCTATAATCCTAGCATTCCGTGAGGTCCAGGTAAAAGGATCACTTCAGCCTCCAAATTTGAGGTTGTATTGAGCTCTGATGATGGCACTGCATGCTAGCAGGAGCGACAGAGTTAAGACCCTGTCTCAAAAAAAAAAAAAAAAAAAAAAGAATACAGGCAATATTTGGGACATACTGATACCAAAACCTTATTGGCAGTTTATCTGAAATTTGAATTTAACGGAGCCTCCTGCATTCCATCTGGCAGCCCTGCCGCAGAAGCCCTGTGTCCTGTGTGCACCATTGACTCTTTTTTTCTCTTTCTGTCCTTATCCTGTCACCCTCCGTGAAAATAGATGAAGCAGGAGCCTGCCAGTCTTAGAAAGCACAGACCCATGGCTCCAGGGACACTGGGAAGCCTTTTCAGTCTGTTTTGCTGATCTGGGACAGACCCCACCCCACCCCACCCCCACGGGCAGGTGTGGAGTTGCTGCCTCCAGCCACCTAGCTTCTCCCCAGCCCAGGACCCCCCCCCCCACCTGCTGGCACTGCAGGTGGCCCTGCTTACTGCCCTCAGTGTACCTGGACCACACAAGGGCAGGAGCCCCACCTAGACCCTGTATGCAATTCTTCAAAATTGCCTTTGCCCTTGGCTTCAGCAGACATGTCCCACAGTGAGTAAAATGCTGCTAGTTCTGCCAAGGGAAAGGGTGGTTTCTCAGGGGAGGCTCACCATTTGCTAGTGAGCCCAGCCTGGTGTCGGCACGGGGAGTGAACGAGGGCACTTCTTCCAGTGAGGCTGGAGGAAAGTGGTCATCCACACAGGAGAGGCCAGGGAGAGGGGCCAAAGCTATACTGTGGTGTTGTTGGGTGACTGTGCTCCTCCCAGCTCCCCGGTATGGCAGGCCTTCCCCTCCCTGTGGTGCTCCATGGGGTCCTAGAAGCCAGGCTGCTAAGAAACCCAGACAAACACCTTGAGAACTGAGAAGTGAGGAGATAGGAAATATTTGACAGAAGAGGCGAAGTGGATATCAGAATAGCCATTTTAAATACTTATACGTGCAACCTTATTCTGGGTGCCGCAGAGTATATAGAATGATGTGTGTGTGTGTGTGTGTGGTTTTTTAAAAATGGTCCCTTCTACGGGAGGGAGACAGCCTGCCTACTTGCACTGCTACCCCAGAACAGAACACCAACTGCAAGGAGGCAATCCTGTCCCAGCAGCCAGATGCAGGACATTCGGGTGGCTCCCTGGCATGTTGGAAGTGCGCCTATGATGGGCATTTCCCCAGCTGGCTGCAGTCCCCTAACCGGACATCCACGGATTCCTGTGGTCACACAGACGGATTTCCTTTTCCTCTGAATATGGGCATGCTCAATCTGCTATAATGCTGAAACCTCCCCCCGATTCATATGCCATGAGCTTTTAGCATGGGTTATGTTTTATGCTGCCTGAAAATGTTGTAAAATACAACTCTGTCCTTCTATATACATGCTACAAAGTAAAAGTAAAAATTAAATAAGAACAAATCCATCCTTCTGCTGTGCACCCACACCATTGCACACACACACACTCACGTTACATTCATTCTTCTAGGTGGGACATGTAGAAGAGAAAAGGGCCCATGATGGGTCCCTGGGGGACATGAATGAATCCTCCAGGGCTGGGAGAAAGAAATCAGTGAAGAAAACCCCAGGAGAGGGTGGTGACAGTGTTGCCCATCCCAGAGAGGGCTTTGTTGTTGTTGGCTGTTTGTTTTTTCTATAAGGGGGAGACATTATCACAAGATGGTCACAAACTGGAGACTCAGACTGCCTGGGTTCTCATCCCCACTCTGTGTAACCTGGTACATACCACTTAGTCCCCATCAACCTGTGTTCTCAGGAGGGAAGGACATGACAGTACCCTTCATCCCAAAAGGCTGTGGAGAAGGCTCAGTGAGCTGTTAACTGGGAGCCGTTTAGTACCTGGCACATGGGAGGTGCCCCTGAGGTTCCCTCCTGTTGTGATGGGTGTTCTCAACAACTTCAGCTAAGTAGTAGGTGACAGGGATGTCCACACTATAATCTAGCTGTTTACTCACAAGTCATTCTCCGTAATTAGAACACCAGTTCCAGGAGGACACAAACAATACCATCGGGCAAGGACAATACCTTATTCATACATAATTGGCACTTAATAAATGTTTATTGAACACGTAGCAGAATAGATGAATGAATGAATAATTAATACCAAGGACTACTGCAGCCGAGTGTCGACTTTTGTTCACAAATTGGAAGCACATGGAAATGAAAGGGGATCTTTATTCTTTGGTGATTACCTAAATATTTGTCTTTTCCCCAGAGAGCTCCAGGAAGCAGGTTTCAAAGGGCAATAGGAACAATACCACACCTGTATTCCATGGAGGAGGGATAGTCAGGTGTTAGAAAAGGAACCCCAGGAACAGGGCAGGCATCCAAAACCAGGAAAAGAGCAGGGCTGGCAATGTGAGTAATGTCTTTTTAATCCAGAAATATTTAGAGAAGGATTTCCACTTGTTATTTGCGAATACAGAAGTAAAAACACCCACTGGGACACCTGCCCAAACTCTAAAAGACAGGGCTAAGAAGGCAAGGTGAGGGGGGTTGACTGTGGTCAGGTGAGTCACCATTATGCTGGACCCTTAGTTACTCAAACCCACCAGCTTAAAAACACAGGGAAACTGATCCAGGCACTCCTGGCCAAAGAGACCTGGGCAGCTTCCTGCCTTTTATTTGGAATTTAACTTCCTTTGTGAAAAGACAGTACATAAGCCAAGAATGCTTACAATGTATCTTTATTTTCAAATCTTGAACATTGCAAGCTGCATGTGAAAGAGGAAGTTTAGAAACAAGGTGAGCCTAAGAGGTGAGCAGCATTGATTCACGGATGGCGCCTCCTTGCCAGCATTGGAAAGGCCCATGGAGTGGGAAGTGCCATTGAGTGGTGGCCTTGCTGGTGTCTGCTCGTGGAGCCAGGCTGTCTTCCTCCGCCAGCTAGTGCAGTAGGGTTCCTGGTACTCCACTGGCAGTTCCCACACAGATCTCATTTCCAAGCATTGGCTGCAGACAGGAGATGAGCTCCCGTTAATATCCTTTACTCTGAGAGGTAGGCAGGGATAAGATATGCCATCTCTTGGAGAATGACTTGCCTAATTGCCCATAATGTCATTTTCTTGGAACCTATTTCCGACTGCCAAGGACCTTGGGAGACTGTGGAGCCCGTCAGTGCCCTCTCACACTGGAGACTGGTTGCCAATCAGTGCTCCATCTGCCCCCATCCGTAAGGTCAATGCAGCTTCTTAAAATAGAGATGATTAAGCCCACGGAATATGCCCATTTTTATTTTGCCTTGAAAGTACCGTCACTCTTAATTTTCATCTGGATGTCTCCGAGTGAGTTAGTCAATACATTTTTGAAATGCCACCCTGTGTGAGAGGAGCTTCTTAGGTATTCAAGCACCCCTTCAAAACTGTCATGGAACTTTCCAAGAATATATTAACACGCATATATTTTCCCTCCAGTAAAGATAGAATGCTAATGAAGAAAGTCCAGTTCAAACTAATTTAGGCAAAAGAGCAAATTAATGACTCTTGCTATCAAGGACAGAGCTAGAGTTGGCTTCAGGGATGACTGGATCCAGGATTCGAATGCCCCAGGTTCCCCTCCCCACCTCTTCCCTGCTTCTCTCTATGGCTACCTTGTTCTCTCTTATCCCTGGTTCCACTTAAGAAATCCCACAAATGGACCTTGGCCATCAGATGCCCACCCCTTAGCTCATCACTGAAACTGTGGAGACAATTGTGTGACAAGATGGCACCTGCTACCCCATCATAGCATAGGAGAGTGGACGCTCCCAGGGAAGAAGAGTGCGGAGCACCCAGAGCAGTAATTGTCTGTAGTAATTCTGCCACTTTATTCTGTACTTTCCATGCGTTGACATGGTGGGGTTTTGCTGGCCCTAGAGGAAGTGCCCCTCCCAGGACTAGCTAATCCTAGACCTGGCATGGTGCTTCCCTGCAGACACACCTTTGCCATACAAACCTACAACCACCTCCCTGCAAGTAAAGGGCACCTGGCTAACAATTAGCTCACGCTCATTTGTGTTTGCATTTTCACATGCCAGAAAATCTGCACAGTGAGTTCA
>CAUYQV010042344.1:0-48031 GCA_963574575.1 Galagoides demidoff
TCCTGCCTCCGCCTCCCAAGTAGCTGGGACCACAGGCGCCCGCCACAATGCCCAGCCATTTTTTGGTTGCAGCCATCATTGTTGTTTGGCGGGCCCGGGCTGGGGATTCGAACCCGCCACCTTAGGTGTACGTGGCTGGCGCCTCAGCCGATTGAGCCACAGGTGCCCAGCCTGCAATTGGCTTTCAAAAAAAATATTACCATCCAGTGGGAATGTAATTCTAAATCTCTCTTCAAAGATACCATTTGATCGAAGATTTTATAAATCAGGGTTTCTAGTCTCTGTATTTTTATTTCTAATTTTGTTTCTAGCCAAAGTAGAAAAATCAATACCAATAAGTTTTAGAATTTCTATATCTTCCTCTATAAACAATATAAATAATTTATGGTATAATAAACTATTTAAAGCAAATTATATATTCTAAAAAAAAATCATTTATCATGTTAGTGAAAATGGTCCTTTTGTCTGAATTCAAAAATTTTTCAAATATTAAAATTAAAATTGTTGCCTACAAACTGTTTCCACCCAATTATTAAATACCATATCCTTACTTGTTACAAACTTTACTTAATGTCAACAATAACAAATGCAACGTCTTGTGTATGTAGTAAGGCCTTGAGAAAAAAGTAGCAATATCAATCAGGGAGATAAAATAGAAATTTTAAAAATAGTTGCTCAAGGGCACCAATAATCATTTTTTAAAAGTGAAATGTGTAGTCAGAAATTTTTGAAACTGAGTTGTGATGTGACATTTTAATCTAATAACAAAGCTTCTGTTAAAGAGTTTTCTGAGTAGTATTTCTAAAGAGCAGGGAGACAGACCATTTTGGTTTCTACAAAATGGCAGAAAACAAACAGTATCTTAACATATGGGAGAGAAGTGAGTCCTTACACTACCTAAGATGATTGTATTAGTTTTTTTCATAATCAGTGGGTCTAAATTTCCTATAATTTTGTTCATTACGGCACTAAGGCAATAAAGATGTGCAAGTTCACCAGGTTACTTGTTTTACCTGATTCTAGCTGACTATTTCAGGGTAACGGACTGCCAACTGTAGCTGTGGCCAGTAATCTCCTAGCTATCCTGGATACCACTGTAACCTCAGCACCCAGCACAGGGTTGACAATCTGGGGAGGGTCAATTTATCTGGGTTCAACCCTGGATTACTGTTTTAGCTCTCTGACTTTAAGTAAATTACTTAGTTACATTCACATTATGTTTTAGTGTTGGCAATTTTTTTCATGGGACTAAATGATGAAATGCATGTATTTAGCAGTGAGCACCTCATGTAAAGGCTTGTGATTGTCATTATAAATTGAAGTTTTAGAAGAATGGTTTCTACTTCCATCACAGTGTCACAAAAGATACTATGTCCCAATCTTTATACCTGAGTGGTACTTCATGTATGCATATAACACATTTTATTGATCCTTTCATGGGCACTTGGGCTGCCTCCATGTCTTTGTGGTTGTGATGGCCCTGCTGCAAACATTTGAGTGCAGGTGTCCTTTTTATAAAATGGCATTCTTGCCTTTGTTTATACACGTATAAGTGAAACATCACAAGAATGGAGAAACAAACATGTGTACTCAATACCAAACAGGAATTAATAGCTCATTACTTAAGAGCACGTATAGAAGTAATTCTCAGTGAAAATCAAGCTAGGGGGAGGGTAAGGGTGAGACCGGGTAGATTCATTCCTGTTGGGTATGTTGCTCGCACTCTGGGTGAAGGATACATTTACCATTTTGACTCAATCTGTATAAAAACAAGGCATGTAAATAATATATGTGTAATTCCTAATATTCTTAAATTTAAAAAATAAATTGAAATTTTAAAAGCAAACAACTAGTGGCGGCTTACATCTGGTGAAAGATTTTGTTCACATGTACCATGAACTATTTATTCTATTCATAGAAGTCTCCTTTACTCATAGTTTTAAGGAATTATGAGTAGCATGATCCTCAATTTTATAGTTTGTAATTTACCATATTGTTTTCTAAGAAATTGAAAACAACTCTTTTAATAAGCTTGTGAATGTACAATTAAGTGGGAGTGATGTTTATAAGTGCCTATATTGTATGAATTTCTCAACTGGAATTGTATATAAATGTGTTCTTAAAGTCATCTCTTCAAATTCATTTTTGTATGGAAGGTAGTCCTGAATGATCAGTAGAGTACAATGAAACCTTTGTTAATAAAAGATCTTCATAAAATAATCCCGTGATGAGAGCTAGAATAAGAAATGTAGCTAGCTCAGTCACATTAAAGAGATAAGAAAGTAGAGTCAATATAAGCAATGATAGTAGATCACAATTTATATTAAAAAGCCTTTCAACTAATGGAATTATCTATTTGTTTTCCAGTGAATAATCTTACGTATTTGGAAGCAGTAGCATCTGTTTTTATATGATAATATATGAGAGAAAGAGAATTAATTTGACTTTCACTATGTGCTGTAAAACAGATTAATAATGAACTCAAAGAATCGTGAAGCTTTATTTCAGCTGAAGTGGAGTCTGATTTAAGTTTGTTAATGTTATTCAAAGCTACGTGTAACATAGTCTATTGAGAAGAAAATGTAAGAACTTAAATTTTTTAGAGATTTGGGGTGGGTTTGCTGGTATATATGTCATAAACAAATTACACAGTAAAAAACATCATAGACTGTATAACGTAATGTGGCAAATCAGGCTTGTAACTTTCTGATCTTAGGTGAGGTATTTGAACTCTACATCTAATCTCCTCCTCTATAAAATGGCTAGAATTTGCCTACTTTATAAAGGAGAAGATCATCTACTTAAAGAATTTATGGACCAGTACTTAATTTTTTATCATATGATTAAGTGTAAGTTCCTTACTTTCATACTGCCATTCTTTTCTAAAAATTATATGAATTTATGAAATTACTTTTTATAAAATGTAAACATTAGACAAAAGATTAAAACTACTAATTAAAGCCATACATGTCTTTAAAATTAACTTTCAGATTTACAGTATTGTTAAAATATAGTAAAGAATATTACACAGAACACCAGCCTCTTGTATTTGTAGGAGTATCTGTGCTGTAGCATCTGCACCTTTGCCGACACCGTCTCCCTCTTTACCTGACGGGCTAATTCCTTCTCTGCTTTGGTTTGTACTTATAAGTCAGTCTCCCAACAAAGCCTTCCACACACCACCTTTTCTCATCACCCCTCTTCTTGCATTATTTGTTCTTAGTACATAAAGTATTATAACACGTAATGTGCCTACTGGAGATTTCATGAAGGAAAGAGTCCTTGATAAAGAAGAGACATATTGTGAAATACATAAAAATGGCCAAGGTAAGAGATTATGTTGAAATAGGAGAAAATTAAGAATGTAGAACCAAGGGGAAAAAGAATTATGACGATAAGAAGAAAACTTCATTGGTGTGGAAATGCAACATACGTGGATTTAATATGAAGATCTTAAGGATGCTGATGGATGGTTGGAGGTGGTTGGGATTTTAAAACAAAGGCAAGTTGTAGCGCTTGCTGAACTTATTAGAGGAAGAGAAACTGCTGTGATACGCCAACAATTCTATCACTTTGAACAACCATGTAACGCTTCTGGCCTTAAACAGATACAGTCTCAGATCTAAGGGGGGAAAAGTGCTTAATATTTCTATTTCATAGTCTTTTAATTAAACGAAAAATACTTTTATATAAGCAATTAAATATATACCTTAAAGATAGTTCTTCTCTTTCATTCTTTTATACTTTAAGAAATCTATACCGATTGAGTTTCGAGAAAAACTTTTAAACACCCCAAAATACTCTCTTGCTTTACCTCCTATGTATTTCCTTGGGTTAAATTTAAATCAACTTGTATCCCAGAACATAGAAGAAAAGTTGTGAACCTTTCCATTTTCCTAACTTTGCTAGATTATAGATTTTCTGACCTCATAATTTCTTTACATGCAGACTCATAATATCCATCCTATGGAAATAAAAGGGATGTCAAAAACACTTGAAAAGTCCAGCTTAGAAGAATTCTCCATAGATGAATTTTCTGCGTATGAAACATTCCTTTTATTTAATAGCAATATAAAACTGCATATAAAGACAATAATCATAACCATTAAAATGCATGTTACTTTTTTCATTCATATTTATATGCTATTTCTTTGACATAAAAATAAATTAAGTTATAAGATCATTATCGTTACAAAAATGGCTACTCCCCCAAATTTTATATATATGTTTCTGTTCTGCTACTTTACTAAACACAATGATCTTCTAATATATGAACCATGTTCCCACACCACGGTAGGTCCATTTTGCTCATCTACCTTTATGATGCAACAGAGACTAGAGACTTAGTACCGACAGGTGTCTTAAGCACTGGGTTAAAATTCTAATTTTCTCACTTATTAGCAGTGTTGAGAACTGAATTGTGTTCCTGCAAAATTCATATCTTGAAGTCCTAAGCTTCAGTGAGATCATATTTGGAGATAGGGCCTATATGGAGAAAATGAGAGTTAAATTAAGATATGCGTGTGGGGCCCTGACCCAATGTGGTTATTGTCTTCATAAAGCAACAGCGCTCTCTTGCTCTCTCTCTCACCACGTGAAGACCTAGTGAGAAGGTCATATTCTACAGGCCTGAAAGAGAGTTCTCACTAGAAACCAAATATGCTGGCTCCTTTATCTAGGACTTCTATCCTCTACAACTATGACACAAATACATTTCCATTATTTAAGCTACTCAGTCTGAGATATTCTGTCAAGGCATCCCAAGCACACTAATACAAAAGGTATCACTGTCTGGGCAGCACCTGTGGCTCAAAGGGGTAGGGTGCTGGCCCATATACGGGAGGTGGCGGGTTCAAACCCAGCCTCCAGCCAAAAAAAAAAGCAGCACTTTTCAACAAGTTGCCGTGACATATATATGCTTCATGCAAGGGTACTGGTCAGATTTATTAAGTATAGAGCGTAAATGTCTTAACACAATAATTAAGTAAACAAGATGAGGTTTATATTAACCAGGGTGATGCAAACTCCCCCAATTCTATATGAAATTAGCACATTGTACCCCATACCTGCATTAACGTATATATGATCTATGCATTATGATTTAATAAAAAAATTGGAACACTGGTACTTCAACATTATGGATTACTGTGGCATTTATCTGACATACTACATCTTAAAAATCTGGTACATGATATGTGTTTAATGAATGTTACAGTTAACTGTAACAGTGTTATCTGTTACGGCTATTTAAAATTGTGATTGTAAATAAATATGTCAAATATTTATGTAAACATGTTACTTCTCATATAAAGTTATTATCAAAATATTTTAAGTATATCTCATGCAAAGTACACATAAATTATACCTTTTGAGATAGAAAATCTGTTAAGAGGTGACAAATTTCACCTAGTTTAAAGGCAGCATTATTTTATGAAAAATTTGTACCATTACAAAAACTCAATCATTTTGTGCTAGACAATTGTTGACATATTGAATCAACTTTTAAATGAAAGCAAGGTGGTTTATATTCACAACGAAATTTCTTTTCAATAGACATGATTTTTAAAATACTAATAAAGTTGACCCTATTAATTGTACAATGTTCAGTACAGTGGGAGAATTTTATAAGGCAATATGTTTTCTTTTTTCATCGAATATTCCAGAATGGAGAAAAGATGCCCTCTACTACTAAATTAAACTAGTCAAATGGTCAATTTTCATGTCTTTTGCTCACCTGACGTGAATTTTCTTTTTCTTTCTTTTTTAACAAGAGAAAAGTATAATAAATTCATTTAGTGTCAGTTTTAGATGACATGGGAGCCTTCAGGAATGAAGATCCTAAGAAACAGGGAAACCTGCATATTTTTATGGACAGTCCTACCGAAATCTGAGTGGAGAACAAAGGCTATGATATAATGGTGACAAACTGAGGTAATGAACACTCAGCAAAGCTTGTTCATTTAGACTCTTCTTGCTGTTTCTGTGTGACATTCCTTCCCTTTGGGTAGAGAGCAAGGGCAGAAACAAGGGGAATTTGAGCGATCTTCCTATTTTCTTAAATACCAAGGTACCATATTTGGTGGTAGTATGTCCTACCCCGGTAATTCCCCTTTGCCCAAATCCTTGGCCACCACTACTTTCTGTCTCTCTGAGTTTACTTATTCAAGATGCTTTATATACAGATAGTCCATGAGCTATGTGACCTTTTGTAGGCTTGTTTCACTCAGCGTGTTTTCAAAGTGCTCCTGTCCTATAGCGTGCATGACTCCTTCACTCCTTTTATAGACATATTCCATCTAGAGATGATCCACATTTCATTATCTGTTTATGAGTTGATGGACATTTACGTTGTTTCTACCTTCTGGCTCTTGTGAATAATGTGGCTATGAACTTTTTACAGAATCAGACAGTGAGTGTGGAAAGAGAATAGGTAGGAAGTTGAGAATAGAAAACCTAATTTGCCCAGAAAGGTCAACTAGCCCCAGACTAGGAGGACACAGGATATAGTTTTGGAAGCCTGAGATCGAATCTTATCAGAGAACCCATCATAACCTAATGTGCACAGATATGCAGTGATTTAAGATAAAAGAAACAGAAATAGGAAAGAGCTGCATCATTAGCACAAAATGATTTAGAATCTAAGGAAAATTTTCTGATGTGATTGGACACTATGTATATTCAAAAGTGATAATGAATTTCTTTAAAAATATGCTTTCAAAAATAATGAAATTAACAGAGATAAAGAGTAAATAACAGAAATAAAGAGGCTAACTATCAGATCCTTATTTGTTAGAGACTTTTCCTGTGATTCTTAATATTTCCTACTAACACTTCCGTTGGCTACAGGAAATCCTCCATCCCCTACAAGATTTTCAGTTTTATTTTGTAGACACTTAGTATTTTTATCTATAATACATTGTCTTGTTTACAACATCTATTAGAGACACACTTGATCCGAAAGATTCAATGGACACAGGCAACAGGGTTAAGTAGAGTGAGATTTAAAAGCAGAGCAATTATTAATTATTACTGATTAGGAAAATTTTCATGTCATTATAATGCCTGAATTTCTATGGAAATAAGAGGACTGACAGTAAGATAATGAATACTTAGATTAAAAGTTTTCCCTTCGGTCAAGCGCAGTGGCTCACACCTGTAATCTTAGCACTCTGGGAAAGTGAATTACTTAGCTCAGGAGTCCAAGGCTAGCCTGAGCAAGAGCGAGATCCCATCTCTACTAAAAACAGAAAAACTAGAGGGGCAGAGGGTACACACCTGTAGTCCCAGTTACTCAGAGGCTGAAGCAAGAGAATTGCTTGAGCCCAAGAGTTTCAGGTGCTGTGAGCTATTATGATGCCATAGCACTCTCTACCCAGGGAAACAGAGTGAGATTCTTTCTTTAAAAAAAAAGTTGTCCTTTCTTTACCTGTTCTCAATTTCTGCTCTAAGTCCTCTTTTCTGTTTATTCTAGAAACATTCCCTTCAGTTACTTGTGCTTATGTTTCTTTTCTATTTATTGAAGACTGTTATTCTATATCTATAACCTAGACCACACTTCCAAACTCAAAATTTGTATTTTCCCATTTACAGAACATTTCCACTGGCATCTCTAGCTCAGTATGTCTACACCAAAGTCATCACTTCTATTCTACCTTTTAACCTGTTTTGCTTCCTACACATACGCTCCTGTCAATTCACAGTATGGCATCTCATCCATTTTCTTTTCCAACCCAGCCCAAATGACTCTCTCTCAGTCCCCAAATTTAATTGCTCACTATGTGCTGAGACCTACTTTTTCAAGAACTCTGCATCTTCATTTCTTTATTCCACTGCTACTATGTCACTTCAAGCTGCCGTCAGCTAATGCTGGGACTACTGTAGCTTCCGAGGGTATCTCTGCCTCTCAGGCCTACCTAACTTCCACTCATCCCTCAAGTATCCATTTAAGTGCTACTTCTACTATAAACCTCTGCTGGAGGCTGGGCATGGGGGCTCACATGAGAGGTCAAGGCAGGTGGATCCTTTGAGCTCAGGAGTTCAAGACCAGCCTGAACGAGAGCAAGACCTCATTTCTACTAAAAATAGAAAAATTAGTCTAGCATTCTGGCCAGTGCCTGTAATACCTGCTACTTGGGAGGGTGAGGCAAGAGGATCACATAAGCCCAAGAGTTTGAGGTTCCTGTGAGTTACAACACCATAGCACTCTAGCCAGAGCAACCATGTAAGACTTTGTCTCAAAAAAACAAAAAACCCAAAAAAACTCCCCTGGACACAGCACATATATGTGTATAGACATACCACACACATACATATTCAAGACCCCGGTAATCTACATAGCACTTTGTAGATTAATTAATTAATTCAGTCAGAGTTGCAATTAATGTCACACTTCTTTGAAAGACAATAAGACTATTTTCCTGATTACTGTGCCTTTATTAATTATTTCACAGTCAAGAATATATTTGATACTGTATAATATTTAAAATTCACTTGCTATACGAAATAACAAAATCTACTAAGGGAGACCTAAAGTCTAAACAGGTAGAAGTTTCAGGTTCTATACAGGAGAGCTTAGGGGTCAAATATAATCTTAGCAATGAATAGAAGGTTAATAAGAAGTTGTCTAAATTTTATGCGTGTATTGAAAGCATAAGCATAAAATTAAAAAAGTAGATTTTATGCATTTATAGAAGTGGCTAAAAGATATCGAAATAGTGGTAAAGCCCTTTCACATCATCCCACAGTACTGACATAGGTCCTGTGTATTGGAAAACATTTGTACTTTCTTATGCAATTGATATTAATACAAGGCTAGAGTAATTTTGTGAAAAAATATAAATATAAATGCACTCATTCAATTTCTCAAGTAAAAATAATTTTGCTGATCTAATGGCAAGAGCTCTTTAAAGCAGGGTGAAGGGCATAATCCCCAGGCTCCAACTTGCCTGATTTAGTAGCTCCACAACCACATTTAATAAAGCCTATAGGCTATTTAATTGCTTTCTATTTTAGGCTTTAGCTTTATTCCTTAGAATTTCAAATAAGGCTCCCAGGCCAAAAGGCAATGGGATTGGTCCATAAAAATTCAGAGAATTCAGATTTCTTTGGTGTTTGTAGGTTAAGCCCTTTCTTATGCAAAGGGTCAGAATAAAGTTGATTGACACGGAGAATTTTTCCCTAAATAACTAAGCCACACAAGGCCAGTGCTAGACTCGAGAACTATCTCTCAACCACAGTGACTTAATTCTTAATCCTTACAATTGAGTACATAATAAATTTTATCTCATACCCATAGATAGTAGGGTGTGATAAGTAAATATTTCAATTACAATAGAATTATTTTAAGTATGAAAACATTTAAAAAGCTTTCCAATAGTGCTATTTAATTGATTTTACATGAAAATGGAAAGGCTCAATATTTGTGCTGGCTAAAACAGTGACCAGTAGTCACCTGTGGCTATTCAGTAACTGAGGTATGTCTAGTATATTGTGAAACTGAATTTTTACTTGTATTTAATTTAACCTAAAGTATATTTAAATAACCACATATGGCTAATGGTTACTGTATTGGACAGTACGGCTCCAGAATATAGTTAGGGATATAGACTAAATTATCTTGAATAGATGGTGTATTTTGTGGACATCATTATAAGATTGCTAATTCATATTTACGTGGCCAAAAGAGAATACTAAATTTCATTAATTATTAGGAAAATACATTTTAAAATATATTAAAACTACAGTGAGATACCATTGCATACCTGGCAATCTCAAGTATTGGCCAGAATGTAGAACAAGAATAACCAGAATTTCCATACACTGCTGGTAGAGTGTAAATTTCAAGTCACTTTGGAAAACTTATTGGCAATACCTACCAAAGCCGAACATATAAAACCTATGACTCAACAATTCCACTCTATTTATAATCTCAGCAGAAATGCTATCTGTGTGCACCAAAAGAGATGCATAAAATGTTCACTGCTCTGCAATTTTTAGTAGTCTACAAATAGTAATCACATTATATTCACCAATAGAATTATAAATAAATTATGAAACATTCATACAAATGATAATATATTCCAAAGAAAATAATCAAAAGAATACCGGTACTTAATCTCACATACCTAAAGTTAATTATATGAAGGCAGAAATGCAGTTCCAATTAAGCTACGAGCTACATTAACCTATAAATAGTATTCAGAAGTCAGGTTGGGTGACTTTGGGTAGGAGGGAGCAAGTTGGAGACTTTTTAGGTGAGGGTAGCTCCTGTTACCTGATTTGGGAGGTGATTACTATACACAGTGTGCCTCCTCTGTGAAAATTCATGAGACAAATGCTAAGATTTGAACAATCTTCTAGCTGTACGTGATACTTGAAATAATCCAATTTACCTTAGAAATCCTATTAAATCATGTGTATTTATCTGTCACTGTTTAGATGTCCTTAGAAGACAAATAAATATGTGTTGAACAAAATGAGTGAGAAGTGATAAGGGCTGAAATGACTAAGAATTATTTTATCAAGGGATAAAATTGCCATTTTTACCATAAAAATTCAGCTTGGTGTGTGTATGGCATGTGTTTTAAAGAATTTATTTCATGAAGCAAGCTGGGATTTCTTAATGTTATTTTACATAGTATGGAACAGAAATAAGAACAGGAGGAGTAATAACTTCAGAAATTCAATTCATTAAACAGTTTTTGTATTTTTGTAGCCGTTTTCTACTTTGAAGGTTAAAAGAGAAAACAAGCCTTAGAAATATTACTTATTCTCATGCTGTGGAGCCACTAACAAGGATGATGCTTCAAGTTAAAAAAATTCCTCTGAAAGAAATCTCATTCAGCTATTTGATATGGGAATAGTTTGCATGTATTATAATTACCTAAAATTTAAAATCTCTATACTGAATTTTTGCTTTTCCTTTGGCTATATGCCTACTTTTCTTAAATTGATTTATTAATGTCCAAGGTTGCTTTGCAGTTTTATCCTTTTAGCAATAATAGATGCAATATATCACAAAAACAAATTTTTAAGAGAACATCATTAGAGTGATGTAGCACTGGTAATAAACCCCTTCACACTTGGATGAACTTAAATCAGTTTCTCTTTATTGATTTTTGGTCATAACATAATTTTAAAGTTCAACTCAGTTAATAAAAAAAGATTTGCTCTGGTGTTATGGGCAAAATACTTGTGTTGTAAGTTTCCGCTTCATTTGTGGAAGAATATAACAATTGTATCATATACGAATCCTGGATAGATACAGCAATGAGAATATTATTTTATGACTGTCTCTATGTATAATATCTTTTCCTCTCCTTTTATTGATGTGAATCCTTCAACATCCTTATCACAATAGGATATAATGACATCGTTAGTGAGTATTTACTTCCTATTCCCTCCCATTTGTGCGTATGTGTGCACAAGAAAGATGTAAAAATTCGGTGTTTCAAAGACACAAATGGTAAATCTATTTAAAATATTCATTTAATGCATCATAAGAACATTTTAATTATTTTTAGTAATAATGTAATAATTTTCTTTATGGTGTATTGTTAGTTCCATAAGGAGAAAGGGTTGATATTTGATCTTATGATATCCTTAATAAAACTATGCCTTCAAATTCAACTAATTTAACCTGTTTTTAACAGATTCATAGAATTACGAAGGGTCTACATTATCAGGAGCCTTCGTATCTTCATCCAACATTGAGTAACTGAACATGCACAAAATGGAAAGACAGGTTGTATGCAATTTGCTGTTATTCTTCCTGCATTTGTCTACTATAAAGATTCTCACTTTCTCCTCACCGCAACATAACAGATCACATATACTACATGATCCCCTGGGCTCACTCAGATTTGGTCCACAGCACTTATAAAATTCTCAGCTTTCTACCAGGGATTCCTGGCTTTAGTTTTCAGAATGCAAGACAATAAGAGTGCACACAAATGTAACCGTACCTCTGCTCTATAGCTTAAAAAGTTAAACATTTACAAATGCCCCTGCTTTATTTGTAAACTCTTCTTCCAACATCTCTCACATGCATGTGTTAAGACTGCAAATCAAAATGTCCGGTCAGTATCACACCAAGCACACAACAAAGAGAAAGGGAACAGGAGACAATTAGCAGTCAATGGCTTGAGGAAAATTAAAAGGTAAGGTTATCATTACCTTCGATGACAGAATATAATTTTCACTGACTATTTTGACAGCAAGAAAGGCAATGTGTATGTGCTTTATTTTGTAGCAACCTAAAATGTACAAGCTCTTGGTATTAATTTATCCAGAAAGGGGTCCTCTATGGAATTGATCTAAGCCAAAAATCTAAAATATACATCTCCAGTACCTCTCTGTCACCACCCACCAAAACCTCTTGGTATCTTTACAAGTGTAAATATTACATAATACTTAAAACTAACTTGAAATGTGTTCATTCATTCAATAAATATTGAGGATGGCATCCTATATTAGGAAGCTAAGTGAAAAAATTCAGATGCAAAACTACCTCCCAAAATAAAAGGTCATGCAATCGAATTTGAAGCAGATATGCAGATTCGTTAGTATAGTAAAATGCGTCTGCAGAGGGTGGCCAGGATTAAAGGTAGACAGATAACATATGTTTCAGCATGAATTACCAGAGGATAAAGAAGGAAACTACTCCATTTCTCACAGTGACAGCACTGTAATCAGAACACATCAAGTATATTTAGAGGTAGTTTAACAGAGTCATTAAAACGTGGCCCTCAGAGTCATAAAGAACTCGATTCAAATTCTTCACAATTAAAATACTTACCATGTTGCTGAGCCTAGATAATTGTCTTAACCTACTTAAGCTTCCATATGTTAATCTACACTATGAGATTACTGGGATTTTGTGAAGACTGATGAGATAATAGGCACAAAGCACTTTGACCCTAGAACATAGTAAGTGCTCAGTAAAGTGTAAGTTTCTTCTTCTGTGCTTAGGTCTTGAGAGAAAATTTCGAATCAGAATGTGTCATGATCACAAAAGATCGATATCTATGTGTAATTAGATACGAAAAAATGTAAGTTCTTTACTGAATGATTAATACTGCCAGTTTCTATGATGTTGTGAGACATGATTATTATGAAAATTAACATGGGACGAATAAAGTAGTTGTTTGCTATAGTCTCAAAGGCTGCATAGCTAGTGAAAGCCTCTTTAGAAATATTGGCATAAAGCCTTCCTTTTTAAGTTGCATATAATTACGGTAACTACTTTGAGTTTCCATTGGTAAGAATGTCAGTTCTATGTGCTTTAATGAATAATATCTGACGTACAATTAATTGTTTCTATAGGGATGCTTATTCAGAAAATTATAGTCAATTTAATACTTCCATAATATATGAAGATTCTTTCTTTCTTTCTTTTTATTTTTTGCAAAAACATAACTCTATTCTTCAAAAAGTAAAACATTATCCTGGCTACAGCATTCATCCTCTTGTTTTGTCTGTTTGCTTGCTTACTTATTTTTAAGGACACCTCGATGGCAAGCCAATAAGAAAATAGAGGGCAAAGCCAGGCCACATTCTCTTGAGATTTAAGTCCGTGAGAGAACATGTAGAATTAATAATGTGTGAACCTGTAGCTAGCCAACCAGCTAATTGCCTCCAACAATGTTCATCATTAATCCAGATATTGCCATTCCATTTTAGTTAAATAAGGAATTTCACACTGGTGAAAGAGAGTCTATAGTACTCATATCTCGTTCAAGGTTGACTGCACAGCTTGCTTCACAGTATGTCAATGGCTCGTGCTGGCATATGTCAGTATTGTGGGCTCTATCCTGCTAATCTAGGCTCATGTGCTTCGAAAAGATGAAAGGTTTGTGCAAATCTCTTAATTTATACTAAACATATCAGAATGGGATATTTAAAATTCCCAATGATAGTCATATTTATTATTTTTAAAATTCCAACAATTTAAGTACATACATGTTCATAATACTTCCTAGAACCTGAAATGTGTGTGTTGCTTTTTAACCACTCAAATGTAGTAACTTAAAACTCACACATGTACTCCCTGTGGAGTACAGGGAACCCACAATGGCATTACTGTGGGATTCCTTCCTTTGTGTGGGACTAAAATGTTTTAAAATACTATTTTTTTTTCCTGATTTTTAGAAAAGGAGGAAGGGAGACTTTGCAGAATTATAAAATTATGAAGTGTCAGAGTTTAGAAATTTACAGTCTAACATCTTGATGTTAAAAATAAAAAGAATGAGACTGTAAGAGATTATGACTTCTACTAATTGGTCAGTGGTGGGGATAAAAGCATTTCTTATTTTGTTCTCTAAACATTTTCACATTTCTGAAAAGTATGTACATATAAATTACAAATGATAGGACAGAGTGTTCATTAAGTCTTTTTATAGTGATCGATCAAGTGGGGGCTGGGTCACATTTATGTTATAATTCTGATGCACTTATAATATGCTAAGCCTAATAAGCAAGTCAAAAGATCTGAATTATAACATTCTTCAATATTATTCCACAGATATTCTTTAATAAAAAAGAAAAAAAGGTTTTAAAGTACTTTGTAAGTTTGTTCCCTGGTGATTGACAAGTTCTATATACATTGTGATTCCAAAAGGTCCATGTTTTGATCGCCTTCTCCTGCTTAAGTTGGTTAAATTCAGAACAGCGAAGATTGAGGGAAAGGATAAAAATATGATTAAATTATTCAGACCAGCCCTGCCTGCAGCATTTCTCTACTGCTTACCGAGCCTCCCTACGAGCTAGAAGAGCCCAGTGGGCAACTATATCACACACACCCCACGTCCTGACCGCTGGACCCTGAAATTATGTATCCTTTACTCCTCTATCTCACAAGCAGCAGTGTAATGTATGGACAGCCAGACCGATAACAGGAAACACTCTTAGGAACAAAGCAGAAAGTCTGCACAAACCCTCAAGTTTGAAAACACCCTTTTATGATAAAGTGACAGATTTATAACTCCAAAAACAGGCTTGCATGTTTATAGACTACTAATTTAGGAATGAAGAATTTATTTGTTATCAACATGCTAAAACTATGGGAATTGTCATCAACATTGCCAGAGGTGAAGGAAACGTCTGGCATAAGAAGTAGAAAGCCCATTTCTATCACCACAGTACCTTAAAGATGAAGAAAATCACTTTAATTTTGAATAATAAATTGCTTTTGTAGCATTTCAAAGATCAAGAAACTTGCTTATCAAGATAGAATTTAGATATCCCAATGCAAAGTCCTCAGGCAATCTTTTTCTCCTTTTATAACTGGATCAATATTTGTGAGCACACAAGGATATGTATTCATTGAATTCCTTTTACCACCTGTATTTCATATTTGCTACAAATTATTTAATGTCACTGGAGACTGGAAGATCTATTCTAAATCTAAACGCACAGACATACTATAAAGTGGACACAAACAAACATACACAAAGAAAAAGCTTTTTATTCACCATTCCCAAGGCCCAGCATTGCTCTGCCCTGGTTATAAAACCAGAGATTTGGCTTTGTTTCCCAGCCTAACAGTTAATTTGAAGGCATTTTAGCAGAAAAGAATGAATATGGATGGAATGTTCCCCTAAGACCGCTTTTTCCTGGGATAATACACAGCATGTTATCTGAGTTCCCGGGTAAGTCCCTAGTACCACCTTGTTTGAGATGGCAACAAAAAATGTTTTCACAGTGACCAGCCCTCTGACGGAAGGCCTTTCCTTCACACGTACTGTTCTCTGCCTGGAAGGTCCTTCACTCCCTGCCAAATTCAATAAATCCTTTCTTATCCCTTAGTTTTCAGTCAAATAGTAATCTTGGGGCAAGATTTTCTGACCTCTTTTGGCCAAAAGAGGTCAGAAAATCTTAGATCTCCTGATTATTTTCTCTAATTTTTCTGCCTCCCTTTGCATTGATCCTACTGTTACTGGCATGACTGATCCATTAATATCTCAGCTCCCCTACTGTGATGACCATCAGGACAAAGGTAAGG
The DNA here is from genome assembly GCA_963574575.1 of Galagoides demidoff. Taxonomy (NCBI): domain Eukaryota; kingdom Metazoa; phylum Chordata; class Mammalia; order Primates; family Galagidae; genus Galagoides; species Galagoides demidoff. Next base: position 16,001 of record CAUYQV010042344.1, read on the forward strand.
TTTATTTTTTGACAGTGTTTGTGTTTCTGTTTTCTTGGAAAGGATGTGATACCTAGAAGATTTTCTGCATTTTTTTTAAGTCTTAATGATGCCATTGTAGACATTTTCTTGTCTGAAACCAGTAGTGCATAGTTGACGTCAACGTTACCTCTGTACAAGGGAACTAAAGGAGCAATTGCATCTCATGCTACATTGTATGTCATGGTTCACATGAATCATGGACTAGGGGACCCTTGGAGGAGCAGTCTTTGGTTTACAAATATATACAACGAGGCATAAAAATGAGACTACTTGGAGTTGATGGGGTCAGAGGCCATAGATCTGTAACAGATCTATTCAGATGTCGGTTGCTGGAATCAATACAAATGAGCATATGCCCAAGAAATTCAGGTAATTAATGAATGAATATGTAACTTTAGTTGATATGCATGGTATTTTATAAGCAACAGGATTTTTTGTGTGAAAAACAAACAAACAAAAAATGGTATGTCTGCCCTTTGGAAGATCCACCAAGAAAACTTTGAAATCACAGACTATACATAAAAAGTAGAAATCAGTCACCAAAAAGGATGATAGCGGTCAGACTTTGGAATACAGACATCTCAGTGAACTTCAGAAAGGTGCAAATACTTTCTTCTAATATCTATATTTATGCCAAAGACACAGACACCTATGTCACTAAAAGTCCGCATTTAAAGGCCCTTCTCATTTTCCATGAATAGTTCCTGAACAAATAGGGAAAGTAGTCCACAAGGTGGTGCCCATAACTCAGTGGGTAGGGTGTCAGCCACAGACACTGAGGCAGGCGGGTTCGAACCCAGCCTGGGCCAGCTAAAACAACAATGACAACTGCAACAACAACAACAACAAATAGCTGAGCATTGTGGCAGGCACCTGTAGTCCCAGCTACTTGGGAGGCTGTAAAGCCCAAGAGTTTGACGTTGCTGTGAGCTGTGATACCACAGCATTCTACCCAGGGTGACAGCTTGAGACTCTGTCTCAAAAAAAAAAAAAAAAAAGAAAGAAAGAAAAGAAAGAAAGAAAAATAGTCCATAGTTGTCAAAAACAGAAGGAACCAGTAAAAATGTTTCTGGACAAATAATCTATATGAAAATCGTATCCTACATTTTCTCCAAAAATTCTCTGCTTCCTCAGTTTTCTTCCTCAGTGGGAGAAATTCTACTATTATTATTCCTCAGCAGTATGTGATCCCGTCTTAGCATCAGCATTGTAATTGTACCTCCAATATACCTTATCTATTACTTTTACTTCTTCCAAAAAAGTTTTTTAATCTTTTAGCACTGTAAAAAAGTGCTAAAAAACACTGTAAAAAACAAACTTCAGCCTCTTGTTTACAGCATCAATGTCTACAACATCTACATGCAAATTGTGTCTGAAGCGGGCTATGCGTTTAATAAATACTTGACTAGTTAGTTGAATAAATAATTTTAATAGTTTTTTTAATTAGAAATTCCTATAAAAGAACTATACGTAAGTGCTCCAGGAGATTATTTTGTGGGATTATCATGTATGCCATGTTTTCACTATCTTTGTAGTTTAGCAATGCTGAAGGACTATATTATGCTTTTTTGTTTCTTTTTGCTATTGATATAATTCATTCAATTCATTATTATAGGGAAATTCACAACCACCAGTAGGAACCAAAGGTTAATGGTCAAAAACAGCAGCAAACATTTTCCCCATTCTGACTAACTGCTGTCTCTACATTCCACTTCCATAAAGTTTTCAGTCACATTTTTTAAAAATTACACAGTATGTGAATTTTAATAAAAATTAATCTCTTAATACATGAATTAAGAAAAAAAATGAGAGATCAATTTACTCCAGTCTGGACTTACCTCCAACACTAACCTTGTTCAAGTTATCAATCATTTTTTTGTTGACAAATCTAATAGAAACTTTACAACTCCTACCATATTGAATTTTTTAACTGCATTTAACACAGACACTCTTCTTAGTAAACCGTAGACTCTCAGCTTTCACAGCACCGTATCCTCTCGAAAAAATTTTAATTCTTATTTTCCCATTGTTTCTCCTCAAGGTTCCAGCTTAAATGTCACTTTTAATGTTTCCTAATCCCCCTGACCTAATTTGAATTTCCCTCTTCAATAAAAGCCTGAACTTTATTTTCACAGTTGTTGCTTATATCTTCTATGTATATACGGGGTGGGGAAAGGTTGTTATGTGTTCCATGTACTTATCTTGTCCCCACTAGACTGTGGCATCGCTGCATCTCATTGTTTGGTGAATTCCAGGAAAAGAAATAGTACTATATTTATTTTGTTCAGAAAAGCCTTGTATTTAATTCTAGTATATGCATTTAATAATTAATGGATAAATAAATAAATAAAACTCCCATTATCTTCAAAAATGAATATGCTTTTATTCTTTTAAATTCCATAAATATCTCTTATTTGCTTCTTTCCACTTCTTACCAATGGCTCCCAAACTCTGACTTCTCTTTAAAATCACTCTTAAAGAGCTTGGGTTGCAATATTTGGGACAGGCACACAGACAGACCCATGCACCAGGTATTTTTGTTTGCTAAATCTGGAAACTTTATAAAGGCCTGATTCTATTTATAATCCACAGAAAATTCCCCTAATATTGAGAATATTTGCCCTGTCTATAGTCCTAATTTCTGTAATACTTTTGCTCTTAATAAGTATAATACTATTTCATAACTCTATAATTACCCTGAACTAGCCACTATCTAGCCATATCCATATTGTATGTATATGTAGTATATACATATGTGTGTGTGTGTGTGTGTGTATGTGACTATATGTGTGTTCATGTCTATATTCCTTAAAGGTATTTTTGTCCTTCCGAAACAAAAATTCATTACTCTCTATCTCCTTTAACCAGATATACATTCAACTTACTTAAACATAGGCCCCAAATTAGACAGATGCTAAACAGTGATCAAGTCCTTAAAATGCTGAGGAAATGACTTAGCATTCAATGTGGAACCCACTAAAATTCCATGAGTTTAAGTGTCATAGTTGCCTCAAATTTATCTCTGTGCTGCATTTTTTTTTTTAGTTTTTCTCTCTTAAAGTAACTCAATATTTTTTAAAATTCTATGTTATTCTCTTCTTAACTTTTTTTTACGTTACTATCACACTGGTAAATCTCTATTATTTGATGTTTAAACTTTAATCATCCGATGTAACAGTATCATGTGAATTAGAATACTTTTCATTCTCTCATTGAACTATCAATGTTTGAATTTACTCAAAGTCAGGAAAATTAATCCTGAGCACATTCCTTGAATGTTTTCATAGATTACCTTCCAGCCATCCCAATGATCAATGAGTATAATGCTCGCAGTTAACAACAAACATCTATAATAGACCATCAAATTTCCGTGTTAAATTAACCCAAAGGATTCAAAATCTTATAAAATAATTATTTCTATGCATATAAGCATTATTTGACATCTATTTCTCAATCAAAAACCTTTTACGTTAAAAATCAATGTTTATTCTCATACAATTAAATACATGGATGCCACAATACATAAGCTAAATATATACATTTACACAAAATGTTAAAAGCCCATAACGAACTGTATCGATTCCTTTCCTTTTTGTAATCGTCACTGTTCTAAGATGTGTAGAATAAAGCTGCAGCTAAATGTATCAAGTCTGGCAGTCAGTGTACTATGACTTCATATTTGCTTACTATCCTGCAGTTCTCCAATACAGGTATTTTCATTTGGATCATGAGGTTGACATTTAGAAATAACTTGGGTGGGATCAACAGAGCTGTATTATATTTATTTGGGGTGGGAAGTGGAGATAATGGAGTCAAGGTTGCACATATAAATAAAAATGAAACTCAATTAACTTCCACTGCCAGCTGAGCAGAAATGGGAAAGGGGAGGGACAAACGCATTACTCTTTTGCTTCCCCATTTATCCCTCATACAGAAAAGGAGGGAGATATTAAATATGTCTGTCATACTAATATCTTGGCAATAGCTCTAAGCAAACAATTAAACCCCCCACAGAATGGAAAAAGCAAGCATCATGGCAGGCAGGCAATTTAAACGAGTAGAAAGAAGAGGAGTAATGAATTTAATATTACCATTCTCCTCTAATGGGAATTTGGATAAGATGCAAGAAATGGGGTAACAAATGATGCAACTGAAAAATTTACTGGCAGAACAAGCCTTTTTAAAATTTTGAAATGATGTTTTGAATTTACATTTAAAATTTTAAGAACTTGGGTTATCATGCTCTTGTTCTTTGTAATGTTGAATGAGAATTCTAACTAGCTCACTCATCAATGCCAGTCAAAATTCAGCTCTTTTCCCAAATCAGTTTTATTAAGTTCTAAATTTGTTATATACCAGTCCATTTATATTTTAGGTCTCTTCTGGAAGTCAGGTGAAAGTTTCTGGGTCCCCTGCTTCCTCAGAATTTTAATACATTTTAGTATGAGAAAACATTAAATTGTTTTTACAGTTTATATATTTGGAAAACTATTTTATTACTAACTTTAATTAACATTCCCATGTGACAAATTTAATGAATTGAAAAAATTTATTACTAGGTATTTTAAAATACTTAAATATTTTAAAACATTTAGAGATAAATGCGTTAACTCACAGTCTACAACACTAACTGTATGATAAATAAGAAAAAAAATTAAAAACCCTTAGTATTTGGGGAGGTAATCTCTTCATTGCTTATATTTACACGAGACTGAAATAAATCAGGGGTCCTCAAACATTTTAAACAGGTGGCCAGTTCACTGTCCCTTAGACCGTTGGAGGGCTGGACTGCAGGCCCCGGACGAGTCAGCTACCAGGCAGCAGCGGCAAAAACACCCAGCGGGCTGGATAAATGTCCTAGGCAGGCTGCATGTGGCCTGCAGGCCATAGTTTGAGGACGCCTAAAATAAATTATTTAGCTAGAATGTGGAAAGATTAATTTTATCATAACTAGTCTTTATCTGTTGAAATATAAAATACCATACTGTCAAAAATTAGCTTGAATAATTTAATTTTGATAAGAAAAGAAAGAAAGAAAATCACTGCAGTATTTTGTCACATGACATGGAAAATCTACCCTGTTTAGGAAATTAGGGTTCACTTAAAATATGTAGTATACAGCTATGTATTTTGAATATGTAATGTTTACATAGTGTACATAGTACACAATACTTAATAACTTAATTCCAATGCATTTCATAATAAATGAAAACTTTACACTCAATACTTTCCTACAAGATACTTTTAAAGTTTTTTCTTTCCCTCCTTCCCACCACCTCTTTCTTTTTAGCTTTACATTATTCCCATAGTCACATAGTTAATATGGGAGGTAGAATCCTAAAACGGCCGCCATGAATTCTGCCTTTAAGTTCAGGATCTGTGGAATCCCCCCTCCTTGGGTAGGTGTGCATCATAGGAATACAATATAATTTCACTCCCACAGTTATTTATTTGTTTGTTTATGGGAGAGGCTTGTAAAGAGATTTCTCAAATGTAATTAATATCTCTAAGCAGTTGGAGATTAACCTAGGAGGGCCTGACCTAATCAAATGAACCCTTTAAAGGTAGAGAGATTCAAAGCAGCCAAGATGTTTTTCTATTGACCTGGAACAAAGCTAATACCTGTGTTGTTAACTGTCCATGGAGGAAGCTTTGTGACTGGGACCTGACAGTGATCTCTAGGTTCTGAGAACAATCTTAGGGCGGTGACCAATAAAAAAATGGGACTAGGGTTCTACAGCTACCAGGAGCTGCATTCTTCCAACATTCTTGATGAACTTTGGAAGAGAACCTCAGTCACCAGATAAGAACTCAGTACTACCTAACATCTTGATTATGCTTTGTGAGATGTTCTAAGAACGCCCAGCCATGCTGTACTGTACCCCTAACCCACAGGAACTGTCGTGATAAATCCATGTTGTTTGGAGCCATCACATTTGTGGTTATTCATTACACAGCAATAGAAAACTAACGCAGTCCTAGTGTTTTACTGATTCATATTTTATTATCTAGTAAAGAAAATATAACTGTATAGTTTTAGGAAATTTTACCGATTCCTACTTCTATGTAATGGAAAACATAATCATTGATAAACTTGTCATTTGCTGAATGACAGCTGTAACTTTATACAACTTCTTTCTATGAGTCTATCTAAATATCCTCCTCAATAGGCCATTTAATCTATTCTGAGAACATAGCTTTTTGGTTCTATCTTTTACCATAAATGTTACAGGATTACTGTTACATGCAAAATGAAATACCACAAAAATGTTAATTTAGAAAAGTCAGGCCTGTAACAGCCCAGAGGTTGGAATTTCTACCAGGCCTCATACACTTGCAAAAGAGGAACTCATTCACCTCCCTTAAGCTACTCTTGAGTTTCCACTGATGTGAAAAGAGTCTAGGGAAACTGGAAATAGCTGCTAAGAAACATTTTCATATGGCAAAATGGAGATTACAAACAGAAATAAGTGGCAACATGAACTTCAACATAACTGTACACGGAATAACCTACACACATGGAAAGCTGGTTCAAAACTGGGAAAGCAGTGATTCCCACATCCTTTGTGTTCAAAAAAGAGAATATATGGTCAGCTCGTCTATATTCATGAGGCGTTAATCTCCCTGGAACAAAGCTTTGCTAAATACATGTCCACCTCAGTATTTCTTTCAGCTTGTAGATCATAAATGATTAATTTAAACGGCTACTTCATATACTGAGAACTGATTCCTTTAAAATAATTGCTTTCTCTTACCCTTTTATTCTCCTCATAGCCAATGACCACTAATGAGGATCCAGATGCTGCAAAAAGCCATAAAAGTAAAAATAAAGACATGTATCGTAAGTTAAGGAATCAACTCTTTGAATAGTTCTATGTGCTAAAGACTATTTCCTCAAATTGCTTTTTATCAAATTAGACTCTTGTAAGATTAAAGCCCGTGGACAAGGGGGAGAGTTTAAATAAAACCCAACAGATTACCGTCCAGTATTAAAAAAAAGAAATCTTATGAGAACTGGCTCTGAATGAAAATCAATGCACAGTCACATAGCATAAATAATACTGAGATTTACAGTGATGAGACAGTATGCTTTGGCACTGACTGTCAGAGACACAGAGAATTCATGGCTTTCTGCCAATCAAGCTGAGCTTAAAGGGCATGTCACAATGTTCAGATCATGTTACATTAATGAAAAGATTACACAAAAGAGAAACAGATACCCCTAACTTGTTTCAATATTCTATCAAAACAATAAAATACACCTTTTCCTTCTGCCTCTTCTGATTTGTGAGATCTTTTTCTGATTTATTAACATAAAACTAGAAACCTCCAGAAGGACTTTAAAATAATTTATGGTTGTAAGCAATCCTATTTAGTTAAAACACAAGAAGCATAAACAACTATTTAAGAACTTAAACAATTTTAGAAGAAGACAAAAAAAGCAGTGTAAGTTTTTGTGAAGGTTTACCAAACACTAAATCTCCCCTTTCGATGATTTGAGCATTAGCAGGTGGTGAGGCTTGAGAGAACTCACTCTGTATATCCACATTTACTTATGATGTATGCTAGAGTACAATGTAATAAAAGAGAGGAAATAATTTATAATTAAAATCACATATTTCCAATAGACTAATGAGCCTTCAAGACCTTCAGTGGATATTCTAATTCCCACATCCATTCAAGCAAGAACATTTTTATGGAGCTGTTGTATTTATAGTACTGCCCAGAATTATAATACTGGAGGAAGGAAGAAGCAGAAAACACAGTTTTCATTCTGTAAAGCCTGCCATGTATGTGAGGTGGTAGATAAAGAAAATATAAGCAAAGACCCCAATAAACTCCATTAGGTTGCTACAGTGCAGTGGAAGCAAAGGGGCATAAGAATTGTCCATAGAGCACCAACTATTTGGACAAACAAGCAAAAACTCAAATAATAAACCATAAGGTGATATATGCAACAGCAAACTGCCACATGTGCAAAAGCTTTCAATGGTTTTTCTATAAAGTTTAGTCTAGACATTTCAGTTTAATTGCATCAAATAGGTGAAAAATTTATCTACACTTGTGGTATGCTGGCCAGTTTGTAATGCCTGTCTTAAAAGAGCTAGACTCTCTGGGCTTGAACAATAATGACAAAATTCCAAAAAGGAAAAGGTAGAATAAGTCCAGTGTGTTGGTTTGGAATTGCACAATTTGGCATAGAAAGAAATGGAGAATATAAGTATGTGTGACACTTAAGTAAATAAAGTAAATAATCTAGTGTGGAAAATTTTAGACAACCAACCTAGATAAGGGTACAGGAGGGGCACAAGAATCTTTTCAAATTTTTTTAAAAAGTGCTGCCTCAGTGGAGTCTGGATGGATTAAAATAAGAGCTGAGAAAGGTCCAAGGGAAGTGTGTTGGCTATGGGCAAGGGTGCCCTCCGTAGAGGGAACCACACATGCAAAAGTGCAGAGTGAAAAGAAACCATGTCCTTTACCATTTGGAACACTGCAGAAAGGAATAAAAACATGAGAAGAAACGACAACAGAGAGGTAAACCAAGCTCAATGCTTGAAATTTCCAGTGATGTCAAACACGATGGTAAGAATATTGCAGCAGGGGAGTGTTGGAGGTTCATTCCCAGAATGCTCTGTGGCAGCACTGGCTTCCAAAGAGGTAAGACTGAAATCAAGAAGGGAAGTTCAGGGACTTTACAATCACACAGGTGATAAATCATGAGTGTCTAGGAAATAATGAGAGGTTCTAGAACAGAAAGGAAAGGGAGACTTGTTACATGTATAAATTAGTGGGATTTAGTGTTTAATTCCATCTGGAATGAGAGTAAAGGAGTTGAAAGTGACTCATTTTCCTGGTTCAAGCCATTGGTTGGACAATGGGTCTATCAAACTAACACAAAATGTAAGAGAAAGAAGGAAAGTATAAGAGGAAAATTATGACTGTAAGGTCAAATCCCAACCAAAATGTGATAGAAATAAACAAAATGAACAGTAAACATAATATGGCTTACAACATAAAACAATAAGTATAGATATGCTGCAAAAATATTACTTTACACAAAATAAAATGCTCTGTCTTTACTATCTTAATTGATTTCTAATGGATTTTCTGTTATAAAATATTCTAAACTTAAATTTAAAATCCAGCTTAATGCCTTTCGGAGGCAATTGAGGTAAAATATGTTTTTGTTTAAATTGCCAAGCTAATTGTTGACCACCATCCAAGTCATCAAAAGCATTCTATTTTCAGAATACTTGCTATTCTAGAATACTTAAAGACAGAAAACATGTACCACATAAATGTATATAGGTTTTTAATGCGTTTCCCTACTTCTATATAGTGCATATGGTTTGCTGAACACATTTTGCTCAATTATGTCTAAATAATATGAATTATACTAATCGTTCATTTGATATTTTATCTATCCATATATCTATTTATCTAACTATATGAAATAAGGAATCATTATATAAAAATTTTTTACTAAAGGTCCAGTGCCCATAGCAGGGTAGTTATAGCACCGGTCACATATACAGAGGCTGGCGGCTTTGAACCCAGCCTGGTCCAGCTAAACAACAATGACAATTGCAACAAAAAATTAGCCAGGCAATTTTTTGTGTCAGGTGCCTGTAGTCCCAGATAATTGGGAGGCTGAGGCAAGAGAATCGCTTAAGCCCAAGAGTTTGAGGTTGCTGTGAGCTGTGACGCTACAGCACTCTACCAAGGGCATCATGGTGAGACTCTGTCTCATCTTTTTTTTTTTTTTTTTAGTAAAGATGAACATATTCTTCAACTGGAGGCATCCCAGGGACTGTAAAGAAATGATGCACACTTTTTTTTTAATGACATCATACCTGTATATATTAATGTAATCATGGGGTACAATGTGCTGACTTTATATACAATTTGAAATACTTTCATCAAACTGGTAAACATAGCCTTCACTGCATTTTCTTATTGTGTTAAGACATTTATACTCTAAACTTAGTAGATTTGACATGTACCCTTGTACACTGCACTATAGGGTTAAATTACATTATACATAAATTGATACCATCACATAAACTAATGAATGGGTTTAATTCACTAATACCTTAAAAAGTTCACAAAATAGTGTCATATTTACCCAAATTTAATAAATTGCAGGCTGGGCAGGAGGTTCACAGCTATAATCGCTAGCACTCAGGGAGGCAAAGGCAGGAGGATTGCTTGAGCTCAGGAATTAGAGACCAGATTGAGCAAGAGTAAGATCCTATCTCTATTATAATAAAGAAAAATTAGCTGGGTATAGTGGCATGCACCTATAGTCCCAGCCTCTCAAGAGGCTGAGCAGGAGCATCATTCGAACCTAAGAGCTAGAGGTTGCAATGAGTTATGATGATGCCACTACATTCTATCCATAGCTATAAAGTGAAACTCTGTCTCAAAAAAAAAAAAAAAAAAGAAAAGAAAAGACAGAAATAAAAGAAAAAAAGAAAGAAAAAAGACAAAAGAAAAGAGAAGAGAAAGAAACTGCATTTAATTTTCATATACTTGGGAACATAATTACAATGTAGATTATCAATACTGTACAAATTTACTAGAATACTTTATTTCAGCTATTTGGTCTCCCAAAGTTAACTTCACTTTGATACTTCTAAAATATTTTCAACTTGTGTCATAGAATGTCAGAAGTAGCTGAGCACTGAATTACAGACAGGTTTTGAAGGAATGATTTCACACTAAGAATCAAGAAAACAAAAATTCAGTCAACCCAAACAGACAAAACCTTAGGGTGTCCCAGAGAAAAAAACAAGTTATAAAACTTTTTCACTTTGATCTTCAGCATGTTTTAAGTCATTTGTCTGGACTCCTGATGTGTTTAAACCTAGAGAGACCTGGAACTTAAAAAAAAGAAGAAGATCTTTTCTCACCATGTTTCATTATCTCAGACTGAAATGGCAAAGTGCCTAGATACTATGGAGGTGAGAGCCAGAAGCAGCATTAAAATTTTGGCTCTTGTTAAATGCCTTCAAAGAAACCTCTGTTTTCATCAGGAAATGGCAATTACATGGATAATATGCCTGCCAAGGTTTATTCAAGAGAAGGAGGATGGATGGTCCATACTGTGGTTATTTTCCTTAGGTTTATTAACACTTCTTACACAATCAATTCTGATGGAAGCATTTGATAAAAATTAGAGTAGATACAACCCAGAATTATATATACCACTGTTTTCTCCTCATGGTTTTCACTCCTCCTGTACTAAAAAAACAAATTCTGAGATGAATTTATTTATTTAGATAAAAACTTGCAAACAACTAGGATAAAAAATGTTGTGGTTCATTTTTCTATTTATCCTTTTCTTCAGTGTTTATTTAACAATTAAATTCATTCTGCCATCTCCTTTTTTAAGAGAATAAACCAACCATAGGGGTGAAATAATTTTCTGCCTTGTTTTTAGTACCTTGAATACTCTTGGACATGTGTACTTTGCCTCAGATATTCAAAGGTAGTATAGATGCAAAGGTAGTAGAGATTCAAAAGTAGTAGAGATTCTGTTTAGATTCACATCGCTGTAATAATCTATGTGACATTGAGCAAATAACTTGAACTCATTATGCATCAGTTTTCTCATCTGTAAAGTGGGTTAGATAGAAATAGTACATTCCCCCCACAAGGGCTGTTATTAGGATAACATGAGTTAATACATGTAAAATACTAAGGAGTAAGTAATACTCATTTCATATGTGGCAGATTATAAAAGCTAGTAAGTGTTTCATATTATAATTATACTGCTTAAATATTCCAACAATAAAGGGAAACTCAATGTTTGTCACTCTGAGATTCCATTTTCAAGGAAGAAATGCTATCATATGAAAATGTCACAAGAAAATGATAAATAGAACGTAGAACTTTCAGAGGTATAAGTAAATATATTTTAAATGGAGCAAGATAGAATCTCTCTTTTCCTTCTCTTCTACCTATGTAAACAGGGTATGAAAATGAGACATAGCAGTGCCCTCCTTTGGGAACTGTTCCCATCCTTGGAAGGACAAAAAAAAAAATAATAAGAGTCCTAAAGTAGTATTTGTCGCCTACACAAAATTTCAATACAGTTGATAAAATAAAATTTTAAGATAATACAAATTAAAAAATTTGAAATCATTTTTGAAAATTCTAGATTGAAGAGATCTACATGGCAGCACTTGTTCAAAAATACAATGAAAAGTCCGTAAGTGTTCTATGAGATCAGAAGAATAGAGGTTAGTTCAGTCTAGGAAGAGACTGGAATATTAGGACATTCCCTTGGATTCCTTATCTTAAATCACTGTTTTAAATTTCTACTTTTAATAATAATAACACCAATGGTTATATCGATTATGCTTTATATTTATATCATATACTTTATAGCAAAGCATTTAACAAACAAATTAGGGATAAGAGTTTCACTCTGGCCCAATTTATGAATCTTCACATTCATTTCTTCTCCAACTCAGTTAAGAGACAAAAACAGACTTGGCAAGGTAGATGGCAGCCAAATTTCATTTGAAATATCTGTATTTGTATATTTAATAGATTTTCTATAATATAAAGTTCATTTTTAAAAAATTATTTAAAACATTTTTGATTCCTAAAATGAACACACAGTCTTCTTAATGGAAATAGTTTTTATTATGGAAAGGCAAATATAAGCAGTATGTTGAGTTCTAAAGAATAGCATAAGTACCTTAAATATACAGATCATGTAGACTTATCCAGTTATCATTATCACACATTCATCTTCATGTTTATCAAAAACTCCTTTAATATAAACCTCTTTAAATTTTGTTAAATGCAATTTATGTAGCATCTTGTAATCCCAGCACTCTGGAAGGCTGAGGTAGGTACATTGTTTGAGTTCAGGAGCTCAAGAGACTAGCATCTAGCATGAACAAGAATGAGACCCTATTTCTAAAAAGAGCCAGATGGTGGCAGAGCCTGTAGTCCCAGCTTCTTTGGAGGCTGAGCCAAGAGGATTCCTTGAACCCAAGAGTTTGAGGTTGCTGTGAGCTGTGACACCACAGCACTCTACCCAGAGCCACAAAGTGAGAGTCTGTCTCAAAGGAGAGAGAAAGAGAGATGGCTTTTATTTTCCCTCCTAATTTTATAGCTGGTTTGACTTCATTATATACAAGTCAAATATTTTGGACAAGTCCAAGCTGAGTTGGAGATTCTGTTTACCTTCAATAATGTTCAAGTAATTCTTATTTTGTGACTTGTTTCTTTCTATACTGACTTTTTGTCCAATTAAAAATTATCCAGATTTCTGTCCTAGACTATTTTCGCAGTGTTTCTTTAGGTGTTTCTGTGTGTTTCTTTGTATTCTTATATAAATTTCATGTTTAAGTAGTTTTAAAAAGCAGGACTTTATTGAAGACCATATATTAAAGAAAAACTAAATAAATTCATAATTTTGCTATCCCAAAGAAATGCTGAGGACATATCTCAAATTTTCAAATGAGTCTCATAACCATGAATAACTTAAAAATTTAATAATTAAGCAAATTATTTTAATAAGTTTAATGATAAATCATGGCTATCAGCAATACTGCTATGTCAGCAGCAATTTTTGGCTTGTTTTTCAATCATCCTACACTTCATGTAGAATATATAATTCAAACAATCCAAAATTTAAATAATCCAAAACACATCAGTCTTGTATAAAGTGCTGCATACACTCACAATCAAAAATCTTCATGAAAAGAATGGAAAGAAAATTGAATTTGCAGTGAGGACTGCAATTTCTGCATCAGTTCAAATACTTATTAACTAAAAGTATTTATTAAAATACTTAACATCTCTGAGATTTAGTTTCTTCACATGTAAATAGGAATAACAACAAAATTCCTATATTTCTGATAGGGATATATTTGCATTACATAGTACTGTCTGTATCACAGTGTTTTGTAGGCATTAAACCACCATCCAAAATATTTTGAAAATAGTGATTTCCACCTCAATCAGGGTCTTAAAGCTACTTCTGAAGGCAATTTTCATCACCTTCCTCTTAACTAGTGAGAAATTCTAAATGTTTCTTCCAGACTTTCCCTTACAATTTCTGCTTTAAAACTATCTGGCTAAGCTAAAACCTATTCAAAGTGTTTCCTTGCTGGGGTGGCTTACTTGTATTCATAATCTCAGGTCTCTGCTTGAAAGCACAATCAACTTTATTAGGAGGTTTTCATAATGATAATGTGGTACATTCCTTCAAACATAAAGAGGTATGAAATAGAAAGTTATGCTAATATATAAATACAAACAGCAAGTGAGGATGAAATTTTTTATCTGCCTGAACTCTAATCCTAACGGAATTAAATAACAAGCTTCTCAGAGGACGAAAATCAAGTTAAATGGAAAATATTATTACACATTAAGAGGCAAAGTAACGTCCAAATAAGTGAAATGCAGAAGTAGCAGGATCACCTAACATACAGGTTCTAAAATCCAAATTTTATTTTTATATTTCAGTAACATGGCGGTAAAGTTGATCGGCTTACATAGTCCAAGTTGTAGTTGAGCCCTTCACACAGAGGGGTGTGCTATATAGCCTTAAATAATCGTGTCCACTAGGAGAGAGCTTAACAAGCCCCCCTTAACTCCCCTCTCCATTTTCCCTTCCCTACTCCAAATTTGTGTTTTTCTCTTCTGTGGGCATACAGTTGTTTATCTATTGGTTTCATATTAGTATTGCATACATTGCACACTTGCTTTGTCACTCTTGTGAACTTTACTAAGAATGTTCTTCAACTCCTTCCAGGTTAATATAAAAGATACAAAGTCTCTATCTTTTTATGGCTTAATAGTATTCCATGGCATACAAACACCACAGTTTATTAATTCATTCATGAGTTGATGGGCGCTTGGGTTGGTCCCATGTCTTGGCAATTATAGATTGCGCTGTGATGAACATTTTAGTACAAATGACCTTATGGTAAAAGGATTTTTTGTTTTCTTCTGGGTAGATACCTAGTAATGGGATTGTGGGATCCATTTGAAGATTTACCTTTAGCTTTTTGAGGATTCTCCATACTTCTCGCCATAGAGGCTGTACTAATTTGCAATCCTGCCAGCAGTGTAAAAGTGTTCCCTTCTCTCCACATCCACACCAACATCTGCAGCTTTGGGACTTTGTGATGTGGGCAATTCTCATTGGAGATGCTATCTCAGGGTGAGTTTGATTTGCATTTCTCTGATGATGAGCAGTTTTTCATGTAATTTTTTTGCCATTTGTTGGTCTT
Organism: Galagoides demidoff; assembly: GCA_963574575.1. Classification (NCBI taxonomy): domain Eukaryota; kingdom Metazoa; phylum Chordata; class Mammalia; order Primates; family Galagidae; genus Galagoides; species Galagoides demidoff. Next base: position 31,282 of record CAUYQV010042344.1, read on the forward strand.
CAGAGAAGATTCTATTCAAGTCTCTTGCCCACTTATAAATGTATTCTTTGCTCTTTTCTTATTGATTAATTTGAGTTCTCTGTATCAGCCCTTTGGCAGATTTATAGCATGCAAAACATCTTTTCTCATTTTGAACGTTGTATGTTTCCTATAGTTATTGTATCCTTTGATGTAAGCAGTGCATATTGTATATAAAATCAGCACATTGTACACCATAAATGCTTTAATGTACACAGTTATGATTTAATTTTTAAAAAGCTTTTTAGTTTGATTACATCCCTTTTATTTATTTTTGGTGTTTCTTTGATTGCCAAGGAGTCTTCTTCATAAAAATATTTTCCCAGGCTGATGTCAGAAGTTTTTCCCACACTTTCTTCTCAAATTTTTATAGTTTTATGTTTTAAATTTAAATCTTTATCAAGCAAGAATCAGTTTTTGTAAATGGTGAGAGGAGTGGGTCCAATTTCAGTCTTGTACTTGTGGCTAACCAGTTTTATCCACACCATTTATTAAATAGGGATTCTTTTCCCCAGTGTATTCTTTTGTTTGATTTATTGATGATCAAATGGCAGTATATGGCTGGTTGCATTTCTAAGCTCTGTATTCTATTCCATAGATCTACATCTCTGTTTTTTGTGCCAGCACCATGCTGTTTTGATCACTGTAGACTTGTAGTATAATCTAAAGTCTGATAATGTGATCCCTCCAGATTTATTTTTGTTTCTTAGAATTTCATTGTCTTTTTGAATTTTTTTTTTTTTGGCTCCATAGGAAATGAAGCATTTTTTTAATTCTTCAAATTAAATTTGCAATGTGTTAGCTTTTTGTCATGGTCAAATAACTGAAACATTATGAAATTTTGAATTGATGCTTTGGGCAAATTAAATAAGTTTTATTTGATCTCTTATGAGGGTGAAGCAAAATGAAACAGGACTAAATGTTTGCTTTTGATGGGGTTCAATACATACTATCCACAAATATGGGACCTTATCATTTGAGGAAACAGTAGAACTAAGAATATCACTCTCACTTTCTCGTCACCCTCTACTGCTGAAGCAGGTCATAAGGCCCTCATTGAAGAGGTGCCCTGTCTGTAACTGAAGAAAGAAAGAATGGAACAGCCTTGTCTCTAAATATACAGGAACAAGGAAGTATCTGAACAAACAGGACTGCCCAAAGTTCTCCCCAGTTTATTGGGATAAAGCATATCCCTTTGTTCTCCACAACTGTTCCTTCTTCAACAAATCTACACATAAAAATAAACAACTTTACTTGCTTCTTTGGCCTTCTATGTCATGTAAAACTTCTATAATTCTTAATTAATCTGTCTTTACTTATAGGGGTCTCAGCTATGACCCTAATAATGTCTAAGAAAAGAAATTTATCCTCTACACTTTAAGTTACTACCTAAACATTAAGAAATGGCAACAGGCATTTTAATGCTTTCTTAAAATCATATATAAAAATGTAAATTTAATCTAGGAAATCACTAGAAATTAAATTTTTCCCTGCAACTAATAATATTAAAGTATTCAAATAGTAAGGAACGGAAAACAATAAAAATAAAGAAATAAATACTAAGTTCCTATCGCTACATACTTATCTTTCTCTGCAATTTTAATCTTTGCTACCCCTTAAATTCTTAAAGAACTTGTCTATTATCTCAGGAACTGATACTAATGTTGCTTCTATTAACAGAAAGAAGTAAAATTCCAATGTATGATTTTGTTGCTTTTTCCATCCTTGGCTTTGGCGTGGGATATTTTTCTTTGGTAATTACTTTAGTGGACTATGTTCAATATTTACAACCATACCTTTTAGTTATTTGATATATTGTCTAAAATAAATAATTATATTGCATTAGTAAATTCACCTATTATTTCTATTTCCTATTTAAATCTCAACACAGTAAATGTGTGGCTTAGAGCAAAGTTATTTTATTTTATCATGTTTCTATTTAATAAGTATACATATTTTTGTAATTGTGAATAAACTTAACATATTATTAATAATAAGATAACCTAAAGATATTGTATAAACAATAATGGCTAAAAATTCAACAACACAAATGGATCTACCAGAAATAGAGGTAATTCTACAAATGAACAGAAAACTTATTTGATATGATTTTCAAGTCATAAACATTTTTAATCCTAAGAAATTATATATGCTACCAATTAAATAGAAAGTATTATACTGAGTTTAAATTTTCTAATTAAATAAAAATTGATCTAAATTTAACAAGATATTTGGCCCCAAAATTTCAACTTCATGTATCTTATTTGATCAGATTCAAATAGATGATTTTTCCATAAATAAAAACATTTTTGTCAGAGAATACAAGGTATTAATAAATAAAAGATGGACATTTTATTAATTTGATGAAGTAATAGTAAGTTTCACTTATAATTTAATAATATTTGAATTTAGTAACTTTTTCTAAAATTAGTAACTTTTTTTCTAAAACTTAAATTACATGGAACTATTGATAATATCCTTTATTGAAATATGCACAAAGTTGCAAATCTCCATGAAAATAACTAAGTCACCATGATAATGGGAATAATAGTAATAACAATAAACATAATCTCTCACCTCAGGAAGTTTCCTTTAAATCAATTAAGATCATTAAAGTCATACATTTACTTTTCTTGACAGAAATTTATAGTGAAAGGTAGGAAGATTGAAAATAAATGAAAGTGTATTTATAAGCCTTATCAGTTGAAAATAACAAAGAGACAATCTCCATTCAGTTACGAAGTGTGATTATGATTAAAAAATACCACCAAAGGAAAAATAAGTGTTTTACACTTATTAAAGGTGGCATAGCAGGTTGTAAATTTTAACATAAGCTAATATTGCATGTTTTTTTTTTCTCTTTCTAATTTAAATTGTGGCACTACAATTTGGAAGCTGTGTGGCTTGTTACTCTAAGAGGAATCTCACCTAAGAGGATATGGCAGCCTTCCACACTGTGGTCTGATTACATTAGACTGAGGATGGCTAAAGAAAGAAATATTTTGACAGGGGAGATTGCACTTGAACACATCAAAGTGTCACTTCAGATATGTGGCATCTGAAAAACACCCTCCCCTTTTCCCCGGTGCGTGAAATTTGCCACCTCTCATTGTCTCTTCCAGATGGTGTGCTGAGTTCTCCTCAGCTTTATTCCTAGAGAGCTCGAGTCAACATCAATCTGTTATGCCATTTTCTTGTAATACTAATGTGGCTTATTTATCAATGCCAATTAATCAATGGAACAGAACGGGTTCTTCCTTAGCAGCTAATGTAGTTTCATCATTTTTAAATATTCAAAAAAAAAATTAAAAGAGCAGTGACCAGATTGGTAAGCCATGCATCTGGCAGACTGTGGCCACTTAGGAGGCATTCAACTGAGGTAGAGGTGAGGCCCTTTATTTCAAAATATGATTAAAAACCGTACTTTGGAGGTTATTATTTCTAGCGGAAGGGTGAGGATAAATCTGAGATGAGAAGAAATTTAATTTTTTGTCATTTTTTGGTAAGGAAAAAAAATCCTATCATGTTGGTGATTTTTTTAGTTTTTTATTAGTCTTAGGGCATCAGCATCAATATACCACAGATATAAAAAGGCAACAAATCTACTATAGTTATACTTTATGATTATTTTTGAGCAAATATACTAAAGAATCAGACTTGTGTGGCACAGTAATAAACATAATGTCATAATGTTAGCAACACTCATCAATAAGAACATTTTTAAATTTCATTTTGAAAAATGAAAAAAAAAAGGATGATTAAAGTGCAGTTGAAAGCCTGAAATAAATTAAATTGTTTCCATCCGAATCAATTCACAGGGTGAACTAGAGGAACTTTGGTTTCTTCAAATCTCACCAGAATGAACATATTTCAAAGATTGTTATTTTTCTACTAAGGAATATTATAACTTTTCAGGCAATCTGGGATTACTATAGTGGTCATTCAGAATTTCAGTTCTGTGTCATACACAAATTACTTACCTTTGGAGCCCCAGAATTAGGACAGAAATCACATAATATTTCAAATGATGCTTCTAACAAGGAATGAAATGACTGCTATTAAACTAGACTCCCCCCGGGCAAAGAAGAATAAAAGCAGAAGAAAGAAGAAAAAACCAGGACTTCTCAGCAGCAGTAATTGGGATCTAATAAGCAATTATAAAAGTGATCTCCATGATCTTGCATGGTTTCAGGTAGATTATCAGTTAGCAAAAGCCATGTATGTGTAACGAAAGGGATGCTTTGAAACATAAAATGAAACATAGCATTTAAGTTTATTTAGTCTAAGTCAGGGGTCCTCAAACTTTTTAAGCAGGGGGCCAGTTCACTGTCCCTCAGACAGTTGGAGGGCTGGACTGCAGGCCCCGGGATGAGTTGGCTGCTAAGCAGGACAGGCTAAGGTGGCAAAAACACCTTGCAGGCCAGATAAATGTCCTAGCCGGGCTGCATGTGGCCCGCGGGCCATAGTTTGAGGATGCTTGGTGTAAGCATTCTAAAGTCGACATTTTGTACTGTCTACTCAATATGGATTATACACACAATCATCCAGGGAATGTGCCAGTCATGGAAAAACCTTATGGTTCCAATAACACGATAAAGAAAATGTAGGAGGAAAACAAGATGGTGTAATGCAATTCATGAATAATGAAAAATTAGAACATTAGTAAAAATATCATGCATTACGAACAAGAAATTTGTTAAGTGTGTGGAAGAAAATAATTAAATAGTGAAACTCCTTTTTTTTTCAGTATCTATCAACCTCATATATCACCATTTCTTCTCCCCAGGAGTTTCCAAAGGCAACACTGAAGTGGTCTCAGTGAAAAGACTGTGGGTTTTACTCTGGAATTTGACATAAAATGAAATTTACAGGTGGTGCCTGAAGCATTCTGACAAGACACACAACTGTGATCTTTGCCTTTGAAAACTCTACAAGGCAGAATTTGAGATCAGAATTTACTCAAAAAGATAAAAAGCCGAGGGGGCATTAAGAAAATAATTTCTGCTTTACAACCATAACACTCAACCTGTTTACATTTTCAAGCTCTGAAAAGAGAGCAGATTAGTAGAAAACATTTTTTTTCCTAGCAACCTTGGGTTTCACCCTCTATCTTTATTTAATCCTGGTAAATTCCACCCTCAAACTTCATCGTTTCCCTCATACTTTGCCACTGCTCTCCTACTTTGCGTCTGCATTAAAGTCAAAGAAAATACCTTTTCATGTTGTATCTATCTATCTTTTACAATGGGCTTTAAGTTTTAAATCTTCATCCCTGCAGATCTCAAAGATCTCTCAATTTTCACCTTCTATACCCATCTATCGCTGTTCCTTGGTACTGCTTCATCACATGCTCGCATTGCTACATGCACACCAAACACTTGTGCCTTGCCTACCTCTTCCCTGTCATGACAATTACTATGTTCTAGTTGACATTAAGACTTCCTATGTGTCAGGCATTCATTCTTATAAGAAATTCACATGTATTTCCTAATTTAATCCTCAGGACAATCCAATTATGTCAAGTTACTCTTATCTTTCTTTCTTTTATAGATGTTAGGGGACTTGTCCAACATGACTGCGTATTCAGAGACAGTATTTGAATCAAAGTCATCTAACTCCAGAAACACAATACAACCTCAGAAGTCTTTAAATTATTTTAATAAATATATGCTAGAAAAATTAGTTATCTTTTAAAAATAGCACTTTCCTGATTATAAAAGGAATACACACTTATCATAGACTATTTTAAAAATTCTGTGAAGGATTTGAAAAAAATGGAAGTAATTTATAAATAAATCTTCCTCCTGACTACCACTTTGTCAGTGTATTCCTTTTGAGTATGTTTTTGGTGTGGATGTATATCTGCCAAAAATTTTGGAAAATATTGATCACATAGAATATATAAATCGGTAATTTGCATTTCATGATGAGTATATCATGAGTATTTCATTTGTGCTTGAATAGTTTTGAATAAATATTTTTAATAACTGAAGGCAAGTTACCCGTCTATAATGGTAAATGAATAACTCAAAGGATTATCATAAATAATCCTTGTCTATATCATCCCATGTTATAAATTAAAGAAATTAGAACAGGTATGGGCTTTTTTTTTTTTTGAGACAGAGCCTCAAGCTGTCCCCCTGGGTAGAGTGCCGTGGCATCACAGCTCACAGCAACCTCCATCACCTGGGCTCAAGCTAGTCTCTTGCCTCCGCCTCCCAAGTAGCTGGGAACACAGGTGCCCCCCATAATGCCTGGCTATTATTTGAAGCCATCATTGTTGCTTGGCAGGCCCAGGCTGGATTCAAACCCACAACCTTAGGTGTATATGGCTGGTGCCTTAGCCACTTGAGCCACAGGCACCGAGCCTGTATTTGTCTTTTAAGGTAAGATGAGATTCTTGTATACCACAGATGACTGGTCTGTTTCTGTATTCAATCAGCCAATCTGTGCCTCTTTAGTGGACAATTTAAGCCATTCACAATGATTGAAATTTTTGATAAGTCTGGTAAAATTCTGGACATCGAATTGCTCAAATGTCCAGTAGACATTTTTAATCCTTTCTCCACTGTGGAAGTTGGAATTTAATTAAAAGTTTCTGAGTGTGTTTACTTTTGTGTTAGAGGATTGCACTGATAATTATAGAGGATAGGTTTGAGAATTTACTGGAGATCTGGTTTAGTTATGGCAAATTTCTTCAACATGTGAATGTCGTTAAAGTATTTAATTTCTCCATCATAGACTAAACTCAGTTTAGCTCAATACAGAATCTTGGGTTGAAGGTTATTTTGTTTTAGGAAATTAAAAGCCGATCGCCATCCTCTTCTAGCCTGAAAGGTTTCAGCAGAGAGATCTACAGTCATTCTTGTACTCTTCCCCTTGTAGGCTATGGTTTTCTTATGTCTAACTGCTTTCAGAAGTTTTTCTTTCATCTTCACTTTAGTAAAGTTAATTATGATGTGCCTGGGGAATGTCTTATTTGGGTTGAGTCATGCTGGGGTTCTGAAACTGTCGCTATGTGAATTTCAGAATCTCTTGGAATGTCTGGAAAATTCTCCTTCAAATTTTCATGAAGAATAGTCTCTGTGCTTTGTGAAGCAACTTTGTTGCCTTCAGCGATTCTTATAAGGTGAATATTAGTTTTCTTTGAATTATCCCAGAGCTCTTTGAGAGAAATATCTGTTTTTGCTCTTCATTTCTCTTCATCTTTGAGCACTTGGGTTTGTGCAAGTGCTTTGTCTTCAATGTGAGAGATCCTTTCTTCTGCCTGTTCCATTCTGTCACCTAAGGATTCTACCATATTTTTCAGTTCTTTGAGGGCTGCAAACTCTTGCCTCAATGTTTCAGTCTTTGGTCATTTTATGTTTGAAATCATTGAATTCTTGAGACATCTTTTGAATAATTTCTTGAAATTCTAATTTCCTTCTTTCTTCCATTCTGTTAATCTTATTTGCTATCGAAATTCTGAACTTGATTTCTGTCATCTTAGCCATCTGTTTATGGATGGGGTCTTCAATTGCTTCTGCCCCATTTTTCCTTGGGGGAGTTGATCTACTCTGGTTATTCAAGTTGCCAGAGTTTTTCCACTGATTCCACCCCATGCTGAATTTACACATTTTGGAGTCCATATCAGAACCGTTCAGTCAGTGGCTGCCACTGGATAAGGTGCTGGCTTCCTCTTGTTGCCCAGAGAGGCAGATCATGTCTGTCCTGAAGAGCCTCAGGGTTGTGAGCCTTATTGTTCTCACTGCTGCAGCTGCTGCTCTTTGCCTTGGGGTACCACCATTCTTGGGTGATTCTCTCTGAACTGACTGTCCTCTCGTAATTCTTGGGCCACTGTCCAGGGATGCTGGGAGTGCATGGCTCTAGCAGGCAGTTCTGAACCTGCCCAGAATGGGTGTTGGGGCTGGGTAACTCTACCATGGCCCATGGGGTGCATGCAGGATTATCCAGATGTTCTGGGCCCACTCGGCTTGGGTGCTGGGAGCAGAGAACACTAGGCTGCCTGTGGGGCGCGCGCAGGTCTAGTAAACAGTTCTGGGTCACCCGGACAGGGTACGGGGAGCAAGGAACTCAGCAGCCTCCCATGGGTCTAGCAAGCAGTTCTAGGACCACCTGGCCCAGGTGCCGAGAGCAGGGAACTTGGTGGGCACTCATGGGTTACGTGTGGGTCTAGCATGCAGTTCTGGGCCTGCCTGGCCCGGGTGCCAAGAGTGGGGAACTCCACAGTCACCCTCGGGTCTAGCAGGCAGTTCTGGGTCCACCTGGCCCAGGTGCCAGGAGCCAAGAACTCTGTGGCTGCTTGCAGGACTTGCATGGCTCTTGCAGGTCTCAGGCCGTGGGAGTGGGGATCACCGGTGCCCGGGAAATGCGCGTGGCTCTAACAGGTGTCTGGCTGCAGGGCCAGGACTGGGCACTTGGTCCCATAGGGGTGGGGGACCATGCTCCTGGTCCCCCCTCACTGTCTCTGTAGGCAAGAGGGAAAGGGTGGACTGGAAGTTCAAAATGGCAGTGAAAAAATGTTTTTTTCAGTTTTTCTGCCTGGCTAGAGAGTTCTCGGGATCTCAGCAGGGACCCTCTATAGGAGTAGACCCCGTTTCTGTAGCTCTCACACATGGGGTGAGATAATAGGTGCTCAGTTCACCATTCACCTGTAGAAAACTTACAGGAGCAGACAAAGAGAAAACAAAGAGTAAAACACATCTTTCTTGGTAGAGGGGACAGAGACTTTTCCTTTGGGATGTATTATGTACTGGAAGATTGCTTTCTTGGAGTCTCAACTTGCCTCAGCAGAGGTGTCCTGCAGATATCACTCTTCCTTCTCGGCTGGGGTCCCAATCTTCAACTTTATTGGGTATTTTCAGGACATTATCCTTCCCTTTGGACAGGAGCTTCTATCCGAGGTTGGTGACTGTCGGCCATCTTGCCCCTCCCCCCAGAAACATTTTATTTAGTTAGCCTGTATCATCTCATTTCAAACAAACAAGCTGTTTCCATCAAGCTGTTTGTTTGTTTGTTTTGTTTTGTTTTGGGGGGTTTCTTTTTGAGATAGAGTCTCTGTTGCCCTGGGTAGAGTGCTATGGCATCATCATAGCTCAGAGCAACCTCTAACTCTTGGCTTCAAGTATTCCTTTTGCCTCAGTTTTTCTATTTTTAGAAGAGATGGGGACTCACTCTTGCTATGGCTTGTCTTGAACTCTTGAGTCCAAGGAATCCACCTGACTCAACTTCCCAGGGTGCTAGGATTACAAGGCGTGAGCCACTGTGCCTGGATCCATCAAGCTTTTTGAAAGTTTTGTAAGTAGTATTTGTCCCATTCCCTACACTCACATACATACACTGCTACCTTCACCATAGGTTCACAAGGGAACTTCTGATCTAGAGGGATCTGAGTCCGTGTCCACATGTACAATTATCTCTGTGGCAGCAAAGTCAAGTTATCAAAACATTCTGCAGCACGTTGGCTTCTTGTGTTATAACTGAAGTCTGAAAGTGGCAGGGATAAGCCCCAGAGAATTCTTATTCTGCATTAGTGAAGACCACAGCAATCATTGTGATACTAGGAATGCAGTTCAGCATCTCACCCCAAGAGCAGGAATGGAGGTTAAAAGGGAATCAGTTATTTTTATGACTCCATATCTGACTATATTCTTTAATATGAATTATTTTTGACTCTGACTAGGAGCTGGGAACATGGTTTATGAAAAGTAAGAATCTTCTAAAGTCAGATTTGTCTCTTAGAAGGCTTGGAATGCTCTTTAAAATTTTAAATCCAATCATCAGTGTGTCTCTGGACATCTGCTTTTAGAATTTCAAGTTCCTTGAAAAGGAGACAATTTCGTTTTTTAAAAAAATGTCAGAAAAATCAATGGGGCTCCAAACCAACTGTCCCTGAGTGTACACCCTCTCAGAGGCCTGTCATAGAGGACAGAATGCCTGAGCTGGTGTCATTTAAAGCTTTTGAAAACAGGAAGCTAATTAATGTACAGATGAGATGAAATTTAAATTATACATTAACTCAAAGGAAGATACACTCTGAATATTAAAGTGCTGGAGTTCCTGTTGTGGCCAAATACAGCTTCTCTTTCTGATGGCTTAGGAAAGAATTTTGAGAAGCATCTGACAGCATCTTTGGTGCTGCATAACTTCCCGGGGTACCTAGACTCATAAAGAATGAAAATGGGAGTGAAATTAAGAAGTCAGGGGCAGCTCAGGTGGTCTATATGTAAGCCATGCCACCCTGGAACTGTACTAATTAATGAACAGGATTGTGGTCTAACTATAAAATATCCATGGCAAGAATAATTGTAATAATCACATGCCAGAAAAATGAACTCTGAAATACAGGTCATCTGCAACAGATGCTTCACCTTTCCCTTGAGGAAGCCATCAACAACTACTGGCCAAAAAGAGAGAGCAGGTCTTTCTTTGCTTAGCACTTGGCCCACAGTGTTACACAAAAACAGAACTCTGAATCATTGTTCTTTTCTTTCTGAAGGAGATTAAGCTATAGTGCAGTATTCATAGGCAAGGAAAAAGACTGTTAAAGACTGAATGTTTGCATCACCCCCATCCAAATTCTTACATTAAAACCTAATTCCCCATGTGATGGTATCTGGAGGTAAAGCCTACGGGAGGTCATTAGGTCAAAAAGGTGGAGCCCTCAGGAATGGAATGGAATGGAATTAGTGCCCTTATAAAAGAGATCCCAGAGATGGCCCTTGCCCCTTCTGGCAAGTGAGGTTACGGCAAGAACATGGCCTTCTGTGACCCAGGAAGGAAATCCTTATTAGACACTAAATCTGATAGTGTCTTGATCTTAGGGTTCCCAGCCTTAGAAATAAGAGAAATAAATGTGAGAAATAAATGTTTTTTTGGTTTAAGCCACCCAGTCTATGATATTCTGTCATAGCAACCTAAAACTAAGACAGGACAAGAATTCCACACTGCCACCTGTGGTAGTAATGGAAATTGCAGTAGAGAAGAAATACCAAGAGCGCACATGCTAGTATAACCTGAACAAGTAGGCTGTGCTCTTCTCAGCCCTCCCTCCTCAGTTGCTGAATTTCAAGATGTCTTACCTTTAAAAAAAGAAGAAAAAATTTTTATTTCAAAATACGAGGCGAGTACAAAAGGTTTTTTACTTGAATACCTTTTATAATGTTTAAGTCAAGGCTTTTAGTGTGTCCATCACCTGACTAGTGTTCAAATGTATGGGACAGATGGATTTTTGCTTCTCCCCTCCTATCCTCCCCCCCTCCTTATTTCCAATGAACTTTACATCTTTGTGCCTGCATGTGCCCATCAATTAGCTCCCAATTATTGGAGCATACATGTGGTGATTGTTTTTCCATTTCTCATATAGTTCAGTTAGGGCAATGGTCTCCAGTTCCATTCGAGTTGCTGCAAAAGATATCGTTTCATTACTCTTTATGGCTGAGTAGAACTCAATGTATAAACCACATTTTTAAAATGTGCTTATGAATTGATGGGCCCTTTTTTGGTTCCACGTCTTTGCAACTGTGAATTGTGCTCCATAATCATTTGAGCACAGGTATCTTTTTGATGTAATGATTTATTGTCCTTTGATAGATACCCAAGTAGTAGGATTGCTGGGTTAAATGGTAGGTCTGCTTTTAGTTCTTTGAGGAATCTCCATACGGTTTTCCATTGATGTTGTACTAACTTGCAGTCTCACCAATAATAAGCCTTCCTTTCTCTGTGTGTTCATGCCAGCATGTTTGTGTTTTTTTTGTTGTTGTTTTTGTTTGGTTGGTTTTTTTTACTTTTTAACAGTGGCCATTCTGACAGATATAAGATGGTATCTCACTGTGGTTTTAATTTCCATTTCTTTGATGATTAGTGATGTTGAGCATTTTCCTTCATATGTTTTTGGCCATTTGTCTATTTTCCTTTGAAAAACTTCTGTTTATGCCTTTTGCCTACTTTTTTAATGATTTTTAAAATTATCTGTTGAAAATTCTTGGGGCCTCCAGATATGGTCTCATTCTCATCCTAAAAAGCATTTGTCTTCTAAAAGTCTTCCAGTTTCCCTTCTCACTCACCCACACTTCTCAAAAGTCATCCAAACTAGTGCCATTTATCTATTCCAAACATGCATTATTTGCCTTCGAGGAGCACTGGGGATCCAATGAAGAACACACCAGTACCCCCTGCTCTATGTCATTAGTTCCAAGACTGCCAGTGGATGCCTGAAACCACAGATAGTATCAAGCCTTCCACACACTATGTTTTTCATGCATATATCCACCTATGATAAAAAATTGATTTCTAAATTAGGCAGCATAAGTGATTAACAACAATAATAATAAAATTGAAAAATTATAGCAAAGTGCTGTTATAAAATTATGATGTACTGACTGCCATGACTTTTCTAGTTTGAGGTGTGACAACAAAACTTGCACAACATTTTTTTCTTCTTTCACAATTTCACACAAGAGTAGGTCTTACTGTGGATCTTAGCATCTTCTGCATACATTTCTTTTTTCTTTCCTATGAAGTCAAGAGATTTCACCTTTTCACTTAAAGGAAGCACTTTACAGCTTCTCTTTGATATACCTGAGTTGCCAACATCACTGCTCTTGTGTTTGGGGGCCATTTTTAAGTAAAATACTGTTTAATTGAACACAAGCACTGTAATATTGTGACAATCCATCTGATATCCAAGATGGTTGTTAAGTGACTAACAGGTGGGAACATATCTATAGCCATGGATCTGCTGGACAAAGTGAAGATTCACATCCCTGGCAGGATGCTGAGAGCAATTTCATTGTGCTATTCAGAGTAGCATGCAATTTAAAACTTATGAGTTGTTTATTTCTGGGCTCTAACATTTATTATTTTTAAACCATGTTTGACTATGGGTAACTGAAACCATAAGAAGCAAAAGCCTGGATAATGAGGTATACTATAACTCATTCTACTATAATAGACATGGGAGTAAAGGCCAGTACCATGAGATGAGGGCTCAGTAGAGACACACAACCACAGAGAAGCCCTAACTCAGCCCTAGTAGCTCACAAGGCTTTCCGAAGTGATCCTAAACCACGCCCTGAAAGACTGGTAGTACTTGGTAATAAGCGAGGAATTGGGAAGCCCCTGGGTAGAAGACAAAGGTATTTTAGGCAGAAGAAACAACTTGTTCCTTGCAAAGTAAAGAATCCTACATAACTCAGTATTATTGCAATACACAGGCATCCACTGTTCACATTTCACATTTTTTATAATCAAGTTATTTTGTGAAGGGGCAGGTATTCATTCATTTATTTTAGAAATATTTATGCAGCATGTGGTATGTGGTGCACATTGTGCTAGGCTCTGAAAGAAAAGGAAGTTTTTTTGGTCATGATTGGTGAAAAAATTCATCCCTAACTCCAAAAATGTAAATGTTTTCAGTGATTTTAAATGAGCAAAAGAAACTTGAAAAGTGGAATAGGATAGGAAGATTAGAGGTAAGAAGAGTTATTATTGGAAAGAAAGTGGGAGAATTTTCTAGGTGTAAGGCCTGGTGTGAAAACAGATATTGAAATAAGACGAGGAGACAGGAACAGAAGGCATCCAAAGCTCTGCATTCTGGGATGAAAGGCACAGGAGTCAGGATTATATAGAGAGAGTTCTTTGTGTGGTCAGAACCTGATGCAGAGGAATAGCACATGGTTTTAAGGATGGAAAAGAAATGAAGTGTAAAAGAGGCCCAAGTTTCCTAAATTCAATTGAAAAGCCAATGATTGACATCAGCATTTTGTGGCCATGTTATTGCATACTTTGAATTACAATCTAAAGCATACCAAAGGCATAAATCTTGGGAACAACCTAGCACCTAGGCAACAGAAACATTTGTGAAGTTTTCTGCAATGAAAGATAAAATGGCATGCCTAAAGCATTGAATTAAATGTCATATCCACAGGCGGTGCCTGTGGCTCACTAGGTAGAGCACCAGCCCCATATACTGAGGGTGGTGGGTTCAAACCCAGCCCTGGCCAAACTGCAACAAAAAAAGTCAGGCACTGTGGTGGGCGCCCCTAGTCCCAGTTACTCAGGAGGCTGAGGCAAGAGAATCGCCTAAGCCCAGGAGTTGGAGGTTGCTGTAAGCTGCGTGACCCCACAGTACTTTACCAAGGGCGATAAAGTGAGACTCTGTCTCTAAAATAAATAAATGAATAAATAAATAAATAAATGTCATATCCAGGATAGAGGCTGGATTCTCATTCTTTAGCTACCAGACCATGCTTTTTAATTTTTTTTACCAAATGGATTGTGCTTTTATTCCTCCTGATTCATTGGACAGATAGTCAGATAGCCATCTCCATTCCCTTCCACAATAGAGAAACTATTGTCAGATAATTGTGGGATGAAAAGCTGGCCTCAAAGAACAGCTCTCATTGGTGAAATGTAATGAACAGTATGGGTTCATTTGCAGAGGTTCCAAGGCAAGAACTGAGAGATTAAAGATTTATTTGTGGACCTACCATATTTCCTTTCCTCATTGCTTGTATTAAGGAGTGTTGATTCTACATACCAAGTGGTTGTTAGGCCAGGATAAGTCAGGTTGAACCCCAAAAGTCCTTCCCTTCTGGGCCTCCAGTCTATGCACTTGGCACTACCCTGCTCAGGCCACAGAGCAGATGAATGATGAGAAAACTTTGCATTCACATGAAGAGGTGAGGCTGAGTGGTCACTAACATCTAAACTCCTCAGCAGTAGCTTAGAAGTGTGCTCAAGCCTTTAGTGTGCTCAGGGGTCTGAGTTCTACTTCCTTGCTGAACAGCAGCCACTGGGCATCCGTATGCACAGCGCTGATCCCACAAAGGAGAGAGTGAGAACTTATTTCACACATTCACTGCCTCAGGGCTGAGTCTAGCCCTAGAAACAGAGGTCAACTCTCTGAGCTGTTTCAAGCCCTACACCTCTAGGTACATCATCAATGGACGGGTTCTCCTCTGTGGTGATCTCAGGCTGCAGCTCTGCTTTAGCCCTTTCTGTAAAAACATAAATGCAAAATGCTGAGAGAACTCAATCATCAGAGAAACAATTCCTCAAGAATGTGAGGGATGTGAGTCAAGCTCAGTGGCTCATACCTGTAATACCAGCACTCTGTGATGTGGAGGTGAGTGGATTGCTTGAGACCAGCCTGAGCAAAACTAAGACCTCACTTCTACTAGGAATAGAAAAAGCCACTGTGATGCACCCCTATAGTTATAGTCCCAGCTACTGGGGAGGTCAAGTCAAAAAGAAAGCTTAAGCCCAGGAGTTTGAGGTTGCTGCACTCTATCCTAGAGCAACAGAGTGAGACTCTTGTCAAAAAGAAAGAAAGAAAGGAGGGAGGGAGGAAGGAAAGGGAGGGGGGATGGAAGGGACAGTGAGAGAGAAGGAAGGGAGGGAGGGAGGGAGGAAAGAAATGTGATATATAATGATGTATGGAGAGAAAAAGGGAAAATCTGTGTTTGTCATACATAGTCACATTTAACAGGGGAGTTTTAAAAGATTAGCATATTGGAATATTGCAAAATATTATGACATATAGGAATTGGAAACTAACCTTTCTACTGTACTTAACTTTGGCCCCTGAGAACTGTGCATACCAGGGCTTGGGGCAACCAAACAAAAGGTCAAGGTCCAGCTCCAGTCTGCTACCTCCACTGCCAAAACTCAGTGCACCCCCAGCCTCACCTGTGTCCCTCATCTCTTCCTCTCCCCAGCCTGCATACCCCCTTTGAGTTCTAGGGAAGCTGGTAATGAGACCATCTGAGGATTCATTTAAAGCATCAAATGCTGTAGTACTGAAGCCTAAAGCATCCCTGTGGAGCTTCCTTTGCTCTTCTTGACGCTTCCCTCCTAGACCCAGCTCTGGCCCAGCCCCAGGTCTCCATCATCCTTGCCTTCCATGCCCCGGCACTTCCACCCTCACTTCATGATTCCTGCAGTTTCCTGTGGCCATACCTGCAGCAGGCTGTTTCCACGTAGCTTATGAAAACAAAGAAAGGGAAACAAAGACAAAAGAAGAGTAAGTAAAACAAAAAAAGTAAACAAAAAGTGGAGAAGGGAAGATGGAAGGCTGCAGAACACATATTCACACACATACACATATACTCTGCACCTTCTCAAAAGAATAAGATGGAGGGAAGAAACTTAAATAGCTGTTTGGATGATTCTAATATGGAATAGAGTGTAGATAAACAGATATGGTGAAAGAACATGATCCTGAGAATAATAAGGGGGCAGAATAATTTTACATTTTTTTTCAAAACATTTCAATAGAGGGAGTGAACTTGGATTTTATATTTTAGAATTTTAATTTTGAATGTTCAAAATGACACTCAAGGTTGATAATATTAAACTTATTTTTTGGACAAAGAAAATTGAGTCCCTGAGGAGAAATTTACCCAAAGTCTGTCTCACTAATTTCATTTTCAGGTTTCTATGCTCCTGAAAGAGATACACAAATACATATGCAGAAGGAAACTCAAGAGAAATGTTCATAGGTAGGGAAGTAATTGATTAAATTATGGCATATTCTCTGATTAACACTTAGTTCTCTCTCTATACAGAGAGAGAGAGAGAGAGAGGGAGAAAGAGAGAGAACTAAGTGTTAATCAGAGAATATGCCATAATTTAATCAATTACTTCCCTACCTATGAACATTTCTCTTGAGTTTCCTTCTGCATATGTATTTGTGTATCTCTTTCAGGAGCATAGAAACCTGAAAATGAAA